>KN882025.1:0-154427 GCA_000934395.1 Fistulina hepatica ATCC 64428 | reverse complement strand
AGCGCAGGGGCTGTGAAATGAGGGCTAGAAATTGACTAAAAAAGGGAAATAGAATATAACGCAGCTGGAACGAGCGCGCGCGGCACGCTGGTCACGTGATTTCGCGCGCTACGGTTGAAGTGCCGAAAACGCGGAAACCGGTCGAAACTTGGCAGGAAAAGCGCAGGGAAAGTTGGAGAAAGGTTGGTAAATGTTCAGGGACGTCCTCTGGACGTCTGCGCGTCGAAACTAGGGCGCGCGGGGCGATAGGAAGCGTGCGGGACTCGAAAAGCGGTCGAAACAGAAATCGATCGAAAAATCGCAGGAAATGAAAACGCGCGGTCGGAAAACTGGACGCGGGGACTCGAAATAGGTTTCGGGGACTGGGGGAACAATTTCGGATGATGGGGGCTATGTCTGGGAACGACACGGGATGAAAACGAGGGGGCTGAGCTCGCTGGAAGTAAGATTGGTATTCCTGACAGTGCGCGCGATGTCAAGGTCTCGTAGCGGGCTGTGAAAGGAAATCAGATAAGGCTTTTTCTGGGTATAAACTGGTACTGGCCATGAGAAAGAACCCCTCGCGGTGGGCTCCAAAAAGTTGAGGGACACCCGGCGCTTCCCTGGGGGAAAACCAAACCAAAACCACCACACCAACCACTCTCAGGCAGGCTGCAGGCAGTAGCGGCGGTCGCGCGTCGGGGTCACGTGACTAAGCGAGTCCTTCCTCGGCTGATAGAAAGCACACTCTGTCGGAATATGGTGATGCAAGCTCAACGCGTCATCATCGTGATGACTGCCAAGCATTGCCAAGTATCTTAGAATAGTATAAATAGTTCAGTATTTACACTGTTGTACTCTATTCGTTTGCAGTAGACAAACGGAATATATCGTACTCATCGTGTTGCCTGTCTTCCCGCCTAGCGCGTTTCCGCGTGTTTCCAATTCCAACACAAACGAATCTCGGGTGGCTCCCGATCACCACCGCCATCTTCCGGGTCGAATCCCGCATCGCACGCGTTCTCGAGCTCGCCGCCATTGATGCCCACGCCGAAACCGCCATCGCGCAATCACCCGCTCGAAAGCCCTGAGGAAGACAGGCATCCTATATATTTTTCGGGCCACCGCCGCCGTCTTCCAGGTCGAATCCCGCATTTCACGAGTTCTCGAGCTCGCCGCCGCTGATGCCCATGCCGGAACCGCTATCGTGAAATCATCAGTTCGAAAGCCCTGATGAAGATAGGCATCACTGTGTTTCCCATTTATTTCCCTTTTTCATTTCTCATCCCCTCGCCGTACTGCCATATTCCCCAGTGCACTACCACTGACTGCCGCCTGCCAGCCATGCAAGATGTCTTAACGTCGGCCCGAGATGCCCATAGCATACACGTGTGATCATTCGGACAGGGCCCGAGCGAGCGGAGACTCCGGATTTCGACAGCATTTCGCATAGAAGGACTTGGAGAGAATAACACCCTCATTTATCAAGGCATGTACATGCTCCCACTGTGTATTTCACTCATACATTACCTTTACTCCCACTTCCATACCTCTCATACCCCCGTTGTCTCATTTTTTCTGGTCTAATACCTCCATCCGTCACGCATCTTCATTCGAGGAGGGGTGTTTACTGCCATCACTATGCCCCGTTTACGATCTCGACGCGTTTTCGCTTGAGGAGGGGTGTCGGAATATGGTGATGCAAGCTCAACGCGTCATCGTGATGACTGCCAAGCATTGCCAAGTATCTTAGAATAGTATAAATAGTTCAGTATTTACACTGTTGTACTCTATTCGTTTGCAGTAGACAAACGGAATATATCGTACTCATCGTGTTGCCTGTCTTCCCGCCTAGCGCGTTTCCGCGTGTTTCCAATTCCAACACACTCGGCCAGTACTCGGGGCTCTCGCAGGCGATTGGTGGTGTTCTGGGGTAACAGGACGCAGTCAAGAGCTCAGAAAATGAAGCAGATACTCTCAGGGACACAGATCTCAAGTCTCGAGGGGATATCTACACGCTAGCGATGTATTCACTAATGCGCGGTGAGAGACTCGAGACGCGCCCCAGAGGGGGAAACCAAACCAACACCACCTCACCCTACCACTCTCGGGCAGGCTGCAGGCAGTAGCAGTGGTCGCGCGTCGATGTCACGTGACTTGCGAGTCCTTCCTCGGCTGATAGAAAGCACACTCAGCCAGTACTCGGGGCTCTCGTGAGCGATCGGGGACGTATAGGGGTAGCGGGACGCAGTCGGGAGCTCAGTAAATGAAACCAAGATGCTCAATGCGCGGGGTCATATTTGGACGATCGGAGCACTAATACATGGTATAGAGGGGTCTCGAAGACATATCCCTCCCAAAAACACACAAAAACATGTATATAAAGAAAAAGCGGATGTCACATGACTCCGCTCACCTCGCGAAAGCCTCACGACAGCTCCTATAAGTGTCCAGCATGTCGCGACGGTCGTTTGTCGTGTGCGTGATCCTCGTGTTTTCGTGTGGCGAGGCTGTTTGGAAAGTCTTCGCGACTTCTCGCGTGGTCACGTGATGCGTCGCGAGCCCTCGCGAAGTGCCGGGGCCCTCGTATAAGGTCGCGGTGCAGCCAAATGCGGTCGGAATCTTGTGCGAGCCCAAAATGGGCTGTAACTGTGCGGGAAGCGATCGGAAACGCATCGCGTGATCACGTGATCATACGCGATCATGCCCGGCACATGCATGGCAGGTTCGGGAATGTGTGCGGGAACGTGCGGGACGATGAGCGCGCAAGGAGCGCAAATCACGTGATCTGCGCCGCGCAATAAAGTCACGTGACTTCGGTTGGACAAGCGTGCGGCGACGAGATATGAGTGCGGGGGCGCATGAGGGTGCATGACGAGGTGTGGCAGTGGAAGTGAGCTATATATGGACTTTCCTGGTTGTGCCGATTGCGCTCTCATCAGCGGGGTCATATTCGAGCGATCGGAGCGCTAAGACATGGTATAGATGGGTCTCGAAGACATTCTCCCCACAAAAACACACAAAAACATGTATATAAACAAAAAGCGGACATCACATGACATGGCGCGGCCTCTCGCGGCGCATCGGGACTCTCATTGAACCTCACGACGGTTGCCAAAAGCGGTCGAAAATGGCGTGCAGGTGTAAAATGGGTTGTAACTGCGCGGGAACAGCGCGGGGAGTGTGCGCGTGATCACATGATCATGTGCGTCTATGCACGGCGCATGCACAGCGTGTGCGGGAATGTGTGCGGGGACGACGCGGGATGAGGAGCGCGCGAGGAGCGCAGATCACGTGATCCGCGCGGCGCGATAAAGTCACGTGACTTCGGGAAGCGAGCACTCGACGAGTACTCGCGCGATCACGTGCACGCTGGTGTGCGCGCGGCGACGAGACGAGAGTGCGGGGGTGCGCGACAGTGCATGACGAGGTGCGGTGGTGGAATTGTGCTATATGCGGGTTTTCCCGGTCGTACCGATTCTGTGCTCCTCATCGTGCCATAAGCGTATCCTGATGCGTCTGTTTCCATTGTGTAAGGCTTCTCGGGATCGGGATGCGCTAGTACTGGTGCGGTGGTCACTGCATTCTTTAATTGGTCGAATGCGGCCTGCTCCCGCTCTCCCCAGTGCCATTGTACATCCTTTTTCTCAAGATCATGGAGTGGCCTTGCCGTGTGTGAAAAATGCTTAATGAACCATCGATAAAAGCCGATGAAACCCAGGAATTCTCTGACTTCTCTGAGATTTCGTGGTGTTTTCCAATCTTGGATTGCTTCAACCTTCCATTTGTCCATTTCAAACCCCTTTGTAGTTACTTGTACTCCAATAAAGTCGATTTCTTGTTTATGGAACTCGCACTTTTCTGCTCGGCAATATAGGTGGTTTGCACGGAAATGTTGTAAGATTTCTCGACTGGTTGCTATGTGTTGTGGAAGTGTTTTTGCGAATGAGAGTGTGTCGTCGAGAATATTTGTACATTCAACATCTAGGAGTGGGCCGAGGGTGTCGTTGATGAAACGTTGGAAGGCGCCTACTGCTCCTGTGAGTCCGAAGTGCATGACATTAAATTGATAATTTCCATAGCGGCAGCAGAAGGCGGTTTTCCATTCATCTCCTTCGCGAATTCTGATCTGGTTGTAGCCATGCCGTAAGTCGAATTTTGAGAAGATAGTAGAACTGCGTAGTCAGTTGACAATCTCATCTAGTCGTGGAATCGGGTATTGGTCTTTGATGGTGATGGCATTAAGTTTTCTCCAGTCGACGACCAATCATTTTGTTCCGTCTTTCTTTGGGACAAAGAAGCAGGGTGCTGCGACCGGTGATTTAGACGGTGTAATGAATCCTTTTGCCAGCATTTTGTCAAGCCATTCTTGAAGTTCCTTTAATTCAGAGTCGGACATAGGAATAAGGCCAGAGGGTTTCAGAAGTTCAGCTCCATTGATCAGGTTGATTGTGCAATCGTAAGAGTGATGTTCCGGTAATATGGAAGCTTTTTCCTTAGAAAAGACGTCGAGAAGATCATGGTACTCTGGAGGAACAATTTTCTTAATCGGTTTTGGTGCTTCTTTGTGTTTAGAGGCGATTTCTGCTGAGAGGTTCTTCTTAGTAGCCATTTCCATTGCGAATATGTCTGCTTCTTCATCATTCATAGGATCTACAAGGTCGATTGCGTCATCTGTCCTTGTGACTACGTCTGGAGCCTTATCCAGGCAGTGAGCGGAGCAGTGTGCCGAGCCGAAAACTATTCTCCCAGTGGTCCAGTCAATGTCGGGGTTGTGCTTTTGAAGCCATGGAAGCCCTAGGACAAGGGGGTACCATCCAATGGGGGCGATGTCGAACAGTGCTTCTTCCTCATGGTTCTGAACCCGCAATGTGCCTTTGACTTGATGGGAGACCGTACCTAGTGACCGTCCGTCTATATCTTTGATCGGTAGTGGAAACTCCCGTGGGACTTTAGGGAGGTTTTCCTTTGCTACAAACCGTTCATTGATAAAAATACCCGTTGCGCCGCAGTCAATCATGGCATGCGGTGTTGTGATTTTTCCCGTTTTGAGCATTGTATCAATAACCAAGTGTCATGCATTCTGTTCTGAATATGGTAGTATAGATGCACGTATATTTACACAGGGCCTTGGTCCATATTTAATTCGGGGAGCTCTCAAAGACACAACTTTCATTCGAGGCGTCTTTTAAAATCCAAACTAATAAGATCATCCTTGGATTCGACAGGTGTTTGCGGGATTTGTGGTGGCAAAGGGCGTTGCGGCGCCGGTGGAAGCATCCGTTGTTGTTGTGGTGGTGGGAGTGACACTTGGTAAGTTGCCACAGCGTAATACGGCCACGGGGGTGTTTGCGTTGCAGCGTAGTATTGTTGCGGGACTAGTGTTGGTGTGTATGGCCCCCATGGGTATGGGGGTGTTTCCATTGTTATTGCATTTACTCTTTGGGGGAGACGGTGGGCTTGGACCGTGTGTCCGGCCTGTCCACAGTACATGCAGAGGTTGTTTTTAACGCGCCATTCTCGCTCTTGCAGAGTGATGTGTTTCCTTCCTCCGGAGATATCCATAGCATTTGGATCCGGGGGTGGAGTAGTGATGGCGGCGGTTGTTGGTCGGAATGGATTCATGCGTGGTAGAGTGGGTGGAGTGTGCCAGCTGGGCACCTGGCTTAGGACTGGCTTGGTAGTTGCGAAAGGGGTAGGTCTTGTTGTGGTAGTGCTTCTCTTCTCCTGTTGGCGTTTCCAGTGCCAGTTGTCAATGCGGACTGCTAAGTCCGCAAGGGCATCAAAGGTAGGTGGCTTGTCTCTAAGCGCCAATTCGTCTTTCACATGCTCCTTAAGTCCGTTCCTGAATGCTCGCATAGTTTGGAACGTATTCATCTCATAGCCGGCAATGCGGCATAGTCTCCTGAATTCTCCGAGGTACTCGGCAGCGGGTCCTGTTTGCTTTAGCAATTCGAGTTTTCTGGCAGTGACCCGTTCAGCATTGAGATCATAGTACGAGGTGGAAAAGTGTTTGACGAATTCTTCGAAGTCGAGGACGTAAAGTGGATGCGGTTCATTCAGTTCCGCGAGGGTTGCTAAGGCTTCATCAGTGACGACTTGCACCCAGGGGCATGCCTTTCCTTGTATGAGAGCGAGAGACCAAAGGATGAAGGTCGTATCGGTAGGGAAGGCCGTAGTATTTAACGCCCGGTAAAGGCGGAGAGATGATATAAATGCTCGGGCTTCGTCACCTCGAGTTCCTTTGAAGGGAGTAGGCTTGACAGCCTTAACTCCGATTAGTCCTCCAGTGGCCATTTCAGCGGCAACTCTAACATTCCCTGCATTGGTTTGGACTGCTGGGGTATTTCCCGAAAACATTTGCAGCTGAGCTGCTTGAGCATTAATGAGGGCTTGCTGAGTGGCAAGTTGCCCTCAGAGATCAGCGAAAGCTTCTTGAAATTGCTGCATCGTGGGCAGCGTGAAGGGATTGGTTGGAGAGCTCATAGTAGGTATTGTAATTGTAATTTCGGTTTATGTATGTATTTGTATATAACAATTCGTGAACACAATGCGTAGGTAAAAGGGCCTTATGGAGTAGTACGTTAAGTCCTCCCGGTAGTTTTCTCGGGGCAGGTAAAATACAATAGTCAAATCCGCAGTTATAACAGGTGCTCGTGGGTGGATTGACTACCGCCCTCACGATTGGTACACCGAAACTTCTTCCCACTTAAGGAATAGAAGCTAACCGTTCGGATTATTTAAACACCTCGTGTTTTGAGCACAAGGGTCTACGATTAGTTAAACAATGGAGGAGAAGACGTGGACGCGAGTGGACTGGAGTGATGAGCGAGTCGTGCTAAACGACTTCACCTAATGTGACGACCGGTAGTCGTGATACTGTCGTGAGAACTGATGACGCGACCCCTATGTGAAGAGTGAAGCGTTGGAGGTGACGAAACACCTGACTGAGTCGCAACCTTGACGTGACAAGTGAAGCGAGAAGATAATGGGATGAGAACACGAGTCGCTCAAGAGCCGTGGATGAGAAGATATCTGATTCTTTGAATAGTGGTCTTTGTTCTGGAGTATATAATACAAGAGGTGAAGTGCAGAATACATGCGTATGTACACTTCTTTAAATACTACTACGAGCAAGCACAGACCAAGTAATATGAGTGAAACCAATTGTCCTTAAGTGCTATCTCCTATGATCAACCCTCTGTGCAAAACAGTCCTTGTATATAATAATAGTCACGTGATTAGTACTTATAATCTTTATTTAATTGGAGTCGCAAGTTCGATCCTTGATAAGTACGTTTTGTAAATAGAGAAGGCCTGTTGATGCGAGTATATTGAATACCTGGTGACAATACACCGGCTGTAACAGTTCCATTTGCTCGGGGTCGTGACACCTTGCACCAGCAGCCTCCCAGCACCTTCGCCACCTTCGCTGCCTACCATCATGTGATCCCGCCTACTGCCATCGCCCCATGGTCAGCTCCCTCGCCTCAGGCAGTCTCAGCAAGTCTCCGCCTTCAGTCGGTCTTTCTTTGGATGGTTCCTGCACGGGTTCCCGTGTCCCATCGGGATCGGACGGAGTCGGAATCAGGTCACCGCCTCATGGTGCCTCATGGTAGCAGCATGGTAGCCTCATGGTACTAGGTACATATAGTAGGTAGCAGGTATTGGATCGACACAGACACACATACACACAGACACACAGACACACAGACACACACACAGATTCAGACAAGTTCCCTATGAGTTCCATACAAACAATTCCGATCCTTGGCCCAAGTGCCTCACCCTCTTCCCCTTCTCCCAGGTCCCAGAGACGCCCTAGGCATTGTTCTGACCGCCTTTCCTTCGAGTTCTGTAGTTAGCCTCAGTGTTCTCAGTAGGCATCCAGAATCTAGTTGGGTTTTTCGCTGTCTCTTCAGTTTCTCTTTGCGCCTTCAGTCCACCTTCCATCCGCACAGTCTTAGGATCATCCCGCCGCTAGGTCACGTGTTCCTGCCGACTCCTGACCGCTCCGACCGCCCGACTCTGCCTGGTACCGACTCACGACCGTCAGCTACTTGGCAGGCTACTGCCACCGACTCACCGTCATCCTGTCAGGTTCCAGGAGCATTCAGATACGGTCTGCCCATCCACACCCGATCACTGCCTTGAGCACCATTCTCCACCTCGACCTCCAACCTTCGACCGTCTGCCTCGTCGATCCTTGAACAGGCAAAGCATAGAGAGACCCCTGTGCATCGAACTCGCAGGCAGCCTCGCTCGCCTGTCCTCGATCTTGAGTTCCACCAGTGCCAGCATCGTCTAGGGGAGGTTTGGTTGGTTTGGCTCGCCGCAGGGTTTGTAGCTGCCGCCTTCGCCCCTGGAGCTGGTGTCTTTGTTTCACCATGACATCTGCTGGTTAGAGGCCGTAGTTATAGAACTAATGTTGCACATTCTCGACACCATACCCATAACCTTTGCTTGCATAATCATTCACTCTGACAATACAGACGCGATCGGCGCTTATACGAAAGGCCGCAGCGGAAACTACCACCTCAACCTAGTGGTCCAACGCGCGCAGGAGGTCCTCGCAGCACGTGCAATCACCCTGAACTTGGTCTATGTAGAATCTGCCGAAAACCCCGCAGACAAGTTCTCCAGAGGCCTCACTGGATCTCCACACCAACGCATCTCTGCACATCACCCCATTTCCTTTCCTGACGAATTATCTCATTGCTTCACGCCGCTTCGGCTGGCTGAACCTCATGTTTAGATCACGCCTTGCCACTGCCCTGGGCCGCTACTCAGCGTCCCAGCAGGAGGAGCATCTGGCCCCTGCTGCTGCTCCCTTAGTTCCCCCTTCTGCTTGTTTCTCCAGCATTTTCATGTCTCGCTTACATCGTTCTTTGCATGACTCGTTACAACGGAGCACTGCCTTGGTACCCAGCTCTAAGTCAACCTCTGCTCTAATCCGTGTACAACAGTCCCCTGTAACCATCCACAGTATGACCACATCCATAGCTGTTAGACGCCCGCGCGCGGGTTCCACCATCCATGACAGCCCCTTCTGCCCTAGGGTCTTAGCCTCTGACCGCATTCGTCTCTGGTCCATGCCATTCTCTGAAGACCATCTCAGAACTTCATCTCTACCCCACCCGCTGCTAGATAATGCACGCACGCTCATTTTTGAGTCCTTTGCACCAGCCACACATTCAGCCTACGCTGCAGGCCCACTACAGTTTACTCAATTCTGTGATCAATGGCATGTCCCTGAACAAGATTGCATGCCGGTGTCACCCGCCTTACTTACAGCCTTTGTTGCTGAGTTTGCAGGTTCAGTCAGCGGCCGGGCAATCAATAACTGGCTCTCTGGAATTCGGGTGTGGCATACCATGTCTGACATGCCATGGCCAGCTGACCATGAGTGGCTTCATTTGAGCCACAAATCGGCTGCCTTATTGGGCCATCAATTTTGCCACCCTCGCCGCGCACCTGTCTCACTGCTACATCTTTGCACGCTCCACCAGGTGAGTTCTCTCCCTCTTCTCTTGCACTCTTACTGCTCACTAGGCAACTAGTCACTTGACACCTCCATCCCTCTCGATGCCTGCATCTGGGCTGTCGCATTGACCGCCTTTTTCGGTTGCCGACACCTCGGGGAATTGCTCCCTACTTCCCCAGGCCAATACTCTCCAGACACCGTTGTCTCCCGCAGTTCCATGTACATCGCTACTCACTCTCTTGAGCTGCCATTGATGTACTATAGCTTCTGGGAGAACATGACTCTCGAAGGAATCTTCACCTCTTTCGTTCTGCACCTCCCATGGACAAAGACCACACGTGAACTAGGTTTCGACCTGATTGTCACGGCCCGATGACAAGACCGCTCAACATGCCCACTATTAGCAGTTCACACCCACTTGGCAACCAACGTCAACCTCCCGGCCTCTGCGCTGTTCTTCTCATTCTCATCCCCGGACATGCCGTCAGGCTACCGAATCCTCACAAAGTCGGTCTTTCTGGCACGATGCACCGCCATATGGTCCCAGCACTCCTTAGACCATGTTCTCGGCCACAGCTTCCGCATCGGAGGAGCCGTCGAGCTGCTGCTCGCAGGGGTCCCACCGGAAGTGGTAGCAGCTACCGGAGGATGGACCTCGCTGGCCTTCCTTACATACTGGTGCCGTATGGAGGATATTCTACCAATGTCGACTTCCCACGCCTATTCTGCTGCCAACATTTCACAGCTATCCCGTATTTTCGAATCTTACCGCTCCACTCATCATCTGCACAATTCCTTAGATACCCACACTGCACTTTAGTCCTTTGCTTGTTTATTACTATGAATGCTGCATCATGTACTTAACAATTGCCTGTATGACACCTCGTTGCAATACCACCCTTGTTGCTTATCCCGGTGTGATCAGAGCCCTCGCTCAGAGTGGGAGTCCTGACCTCTCAAGCGACTTCCGGCCTTGGAGCTCACGCTCTGATTGGTGGGACCTGGCCGTCACTCGACAGGTCTGTCCCCCCACTGACCAGGACAGAGTCCTTCGCGGTACCGCATGTCTCAGACCCCTATCTTCTGTTGGACCCCTTTCGGTCTCTGATCACGTGACCTCTTTCGGATCCTTCTGGACTCGAATCACGTGACCACTTCCAATAGGTGTCTGTCTGCTCATGCGGCCCCGCCTCGGACTCCGTCTTAGGCAAACCAACAGTATATTTAAATGACTGTTAGTTTCCCCTCTCCTTTCCTTCTTGTCCTGAGAATGCACGCGTCACAGAGAAGGAAGCTCATGAGAACATTACCCCCCCTCTAAAGAAAATCGAGAAAGTATGGACGATTGTAATTATGGGACGTGTCTCCATATATGGCTCTTTTCTATTTTGGGAAGTGGTGAGTCAACAACAGTGCCATTGCTGACCCAATTAGCACTGTTAACTTAAAGTGCACCATCTCGAGTAACTCGAGTTACTCGAGAACAACAGCTGTTTGGTTCATCATCGCTGTGGTCAATGTCTTTTTCACCTTCACCACCACCATCATCATGTCAGACACTGAAGTACTGAAGTCACGGTGTGGTGCATGTTCGTTGATCACGACCTCAAGCATGTCTCTAGAAATGCTTCTCCGTGAATGCAACTGTCGCCGGCTTGAAGAAGATCTTAGCGAGGAATCCGTCCCGCCTCAAGGAAGTTGATGCCAGCGAACTCGAGGTGTGAAAGTTGGGCCATCCAAAGCGATACAGGATAGTCAAAAGAGAGGGGTTCCTCAGTAGCCTTGAACTTCTGCGCAGTGAAGACTCCGAGAACAAGATGGAGGTTGAGACTATGGCCGCAAATGAGACCGCGCGGCTACTCAACCCGACCGACGCAATTTTGTCAGAGGGTCGATTCCCAGACCAGATGATCCATGTTCTGGTGCAAGTCCCAGCCCCAGCCAGAGGTACGTCACTTGCATTGGTATCTGGCTCCGTTCATATTTTCATGCTGGTCATAGACAATGCGGCGCACGGACATGCCAATATACAACACGAACAGCTACGCAACTCGGCCCTGGTTCAAGAATACCAAGATACCTTCATCCAAGTGTGGCAGTTGAACGACCACATCTCCGTCCCATCGATATCACTAACGATAAGGAGATGCCGGCGCAGAGTGCCGGTGCTCATCAAGATTTTCCGCGCGATGGGTCCGAGCCGACGTGCAAGCTCGCGCAGCAGGTGATGCGCACAGTCGCGCAGAGCGACGCTAAACTGACGACGGCCAACATCAAGCGGTATGAGCGCGTCGAGAAAGTGCCGAAGGGGAGATCAAGGCGTCAAACTCAACAACGACATCACGCATCCGAAGATGCAACGGAGAATCGAGAAGTCAGTCATCATTATCATCCTCCTGGACTGTCCGCTGGAGTACAAGAAGGGCGAGAGCCAAGCGAACATTGAGATCCGGAGGAAGACTGGTCATTCATGCTGGAGATTGAGGAGCAAACCCGACCTCACCTCTTCGGTGTGACTGATCTCGCTCAGCACTCTCTGCTCGGAGTCAAGACCAGCTTCCACTTGAATCTTTTCTTCTGAGCATGCGGCTGCCTTCCCCTCCTCTCATGATCTCTCAATCTCTATATCCGATTGCCATCCCGAGTACTGCATTTGAATTTTATAAGGTCAGCTGTGTTCCTACCTTCCAGATAACACATTTTTCCACAATATTTCCCGCATGTAGTCCGCGAGGGCACGTTCGAATCACGCGTCCGAACGCGTGCCGCCGTGCCGAGCGGCATTTGCCGGGATGGACTACAGAGCCATTGTTTGACGTTTGACAACGACTTGTCAGTGTCTCAAGGAATACCTCTTCTCATATACGCAATTCAATTCTTTCTTCTCATGGATATATTCTTTCGTGCAACGTTAGTCTTTCCAATTGTTTGAATTGTTACAGGACGATGGAAACAACCTCAGGAATACCTCTCGGTTCATTTTTCCACATGACGCCTCTTATTCACTACACATTCCTTTTCCAAGTGGAATGTGGTTAGGGGAAATGGGGCGAAGATTGATTTTCTTGCGGAACTGTTTAAGACGTCCTTTGAAGTCAGGATTGCCTTCCTTTCCTATAGAATACATTTTTCACATCTGTATACGTTCGTTATTCGTACTACTACATTGTATCGTATAGTGTAATACATGTCATTTTTTCCCGGAATACACAGGAAGATTCGGCAAAGCAGGAAGAAAGCGGAGTGCTAGGACAGCATAATGCTCCCCAGCAAAGTCATGCTGCACCAGAACGTGCAGTCGGTGTACCACCACGGCCACGACCACCTTTATTCCTACCACCCCGCACGCGTGTCCTCTCATTGCCGCCAGTCGCTGCTACGTCTCGTGGAATGATACCTGGGACTTTGGCGGGTGGAGAGCCTGCCACTGGCGATCCTGCAGCAGAGGAAGCACTTCCGACTGCTACTGAGCTGGGTTCCTTCGCTACTGGTTTCGCGGGCGCTTCAGCTGACGCGGACGCAGAGGTAGACTGAGATACGCTGCCTGTGCCTCGTCGCCTCCGCGACCCTTCTCCCACGGCGCCGCTAAGCGCCGCTTCAAATTGGCGAGAAGACAAGCCAAGCGTCGGGCGCTGCGCTGCCCTGCGCGCAGGAACCGCGGGCTGTTCTGATACTGGTGGAGGTGAAGGAGCTGCAGCTGCTGGAGGCAATATGAATGAAGCAGGATCGGGTGGGTTTGCCGACAACGAGCTCGCAGAAGCATCAACCGAAGATGAAGATGGCGCAGTTCGATGCTTGTTGGCCCGACTTCTGGGAGGTTTGGCAGGTGGCGCGGGTTGTGCTGGCGTCTTGCTACCGGTCGATGAAGAAGCAGCTTGCTTCTTCGAAGGCGGCCCTGTTTTCTTCTCGGCTTCTGGGGGTGGTGCATGCCTGCCACGGGTGCCTTTCTTACCTGAGCCCAAAGGATCCCCACCCTTCTTTGAGTACGCGCTTGCATCTTTATCCTTGTAGTGTGCGTGATTCCGAAGAATAGCCTCTTTCTCCTTGTCTGCTTTCAATGCCTCAAGAAGCGGCGTCGTCTTCGGCGGGCTTGGCGGTCTTGTAGCGGCCACTGTACGTGGTTTGTCATATATGAACGTACGAGACATGAGCTCAGACAAAACTTACACAATGCTTCCATTGATGGTGGTTTTGCAGTAGCAGACTCCGCCGCCGCGTTGAGGGATTCCACGAAGGAAATATATGCCTCATCTGTGGAATGTTGACGATCAAAAGTTCGCGAAAACGAGGTGCAAGCAGACCTTGCTCAATAGTCCCGATTCGGACATCTGCCTTCTTCTTTTCCGAGGGTATTTTTTGGTAAGGCGCAAATTCCACGACCGCTTGGGATTCGTTGCCTGTGTTGATGCTATGAGAAATGTCCGACCATTACGGTTCGACTCGAGACGTACCAGCTTTATCACGAAAGACATGTCCATCGTATTCACGACTGAAAGTGGCTACCGTTCCCTCACTCTTGAAGGCGATATAAGCCCTGGAAGCAAGATTCTCCTTGTTCAAACTGATGGGAAGGTGATGTGAGGACAAGCAAGACATGTAGTTCGTCTGGACATACGTACCGCTTCCTGACTTTGCCTGGACAATATAGTTTCCAAGAAACGGTATCGTCTGAGACCCAGGGACGGACACTATCCCAGAATGCCTGTTCAGGAAGATTGGGAGGAAGACGGCGGACGATCGTCTTGAGCCTTTCGTTTGAAGGATGTGTGTGGCTACTTGGTTTTGTCCCTCCGCGCTCCCTTCTACTTGGTTTGGCAGGCTTCTGAAGGACGTTCGACATTGATAAAAAAAATTAACGGTGGACGTCGGCAGTTCTGCTGTGGACGGCACTGCTACTGTTAACTATCGTGACTGGCAGAGATTTGCTTATTTCGGAGATCAAGTGATCGGCGTCGCACGGTGATAGATGGGCCGCTCACGGGTCCTCGTATTCCCGATCAGTCCGTGATGTCACCGTCAAAAGTCGTGTAGAAGCAGTCATTGCATCTAATTTAGACTTTTGATTCTAATGGCAGACCAGCGCAATCCTGGTTAACGCAAAAAATGTCGATATGCACATTTTTTCGAAGGCTTCTGTGTTTGACGAGCGGCAAAGAGTGGATGCCGACGACCAAGCTCATGTTTACAGCAACCGCGCGAGGACAGGTAGTGCCCGAACCAATGATTATTTAAGAACAAGAAGGCATGATTATCCGTACCCCAAAGTTTAAATAAAAGTAGAGGTCTCTGTGTGAACGGTATGACAAAAAATGAAGGGCAAATGAATAAAATGGGGAAAAAAGCATCGTACTAGTATGGCTGAACGCGTAAATAGCGAGGGCAGTGAAGGACGACGGCGGGAATCTTCCGTCGCAAGCCCTCGACGACAAGCAATGTATCATTGCATAGGCGAGGCTGTCGGGAGGGGCGTCGATTGGTCGCAGGAAATACAACTTTCAGAAGAAGGAAACAAGAACTGTTCGGCAGACAATGACCTGGGAAGAATAAAAATACCAGCCTTACATAATAGTTCACCGAGAACGGGGAAACAGCAAAGGAATATGAGAAAGAACTTGGGTTGAAATTGGACGTTCATAACATTGTACCGGAAAGGCTGTTGCATATTTTAGGGGTCGTCGTTTGAAAAATATTTGTCGCTGCCATATAGGCTCCCAGCACGTGATCCGATTTAGGCCGAAGGAGACTTTGTCGTCGTGGCGCTGGTAGGAACACCCGACAGTGGGCCACCCTCAATACCCATCTTGTGGCGAACAAGCTCGAATGTCTTCAACATCTTCCTGCGCGCACCCAACGCGGCAACGCCCTTGGCCTCGAGCTGCGCCTCATCCATCACTACCATATCCTGCCACTTCATACCCTCGAAGTTAGGCGTGTACTTGTGCAGGCGGAGGCTCCGCAACCACGCTGGGATGTCTTGCAAAAGCTGCGGGTCAACGTCATCTTCCCCTTTGGGCGTGCTTCCGCCACCTGCACTAGCGGGGCTCTTAACACCCGCCGAACGCGCGCTGCCGAGTCCACCGCGCCCACGGTGTCCTACGCCAGCAGAGTGCGGTTGCATACCCGCAATCCACCCGGGCTGGCCAAAACCGTTCACTGCACCTTGCCCAAATCCTGGGGCGCCACCAGGCTGACCGAACCCATTCGCGGCCATCTGCGCCGCTAGCAGCTGCGTCTCGGGAGAAATGCCCATCGCGCTCAGCATGTTCATATTGAACGGCGTCAGCGGCGACATGCCACCTTGCGTAAGAGATGCCAGCGCAGACGGCGTGAGTCCCTGCATGCCAGGGAGGCCCATTGCGAGCCCTGGGCTACCCATACCCATACCGAAGGGGACTCCACCCATGTGCATGCCAAGCCCATTGACTCCGCCCTCGTCACCGCCGCCTCCTGGAAACCTGTTCGAGGAGGTGGGGAGCGCCGGGCTCCTCCCTCCATTTCCAAACGTGTTCGTGTTTCGTACAGTGTTCCGTGCCGCACCGCTCGACGGTACAAGATTGCCATTATCATCATAGAAGTCACCAGCTCCGCTGGTCGACGAACCCGCCGTGGATGACTTAGAAACGCGCTTGTGGATAGTAGGGTCTCCCATGCGGGGCACCCCGGGCGCTGTGGCTTTTGCCTGAGACCACTCGTTAAGCTTGCTGGAGGCCTTATCAAGGCTCTGCTGTCCCATACGGCCGTCTTTCTGGAACATCGGAATGAGGGGCGTATTGACCATACTGGCCCAGCTATCGTGTCCAGCAGGGACGGCCGCCTCGGTCGAGGTCAGGTTGTTGTTTGCACTGAGACTAGGCCGGGGAGATGTGCCATTGAGAGAACCAGAAAACTCAGTACTCTTGGGACGCGCAGAAGGCACGGAGTCCTGAGCTTGTTGCTGCTGCTGCTCGTTGACCTGGCCCAAAGAACCAGAGCCGTTGCTATTTAAAGAAGCAGCCGTGGCGCTGGCCCAAGTGGTGGGAGCACCTGTACTCAAGACTGGTGCGGAAATGCGGTGGGCAGCATTGCTAGCCTTGAGCTTCGCGCGTTGCTGGACAAGCGTCTCAGCAGCCGAATCAGGAGATAGGAAATTGGAGTTAGAACTGCTTTCGATGATCATCGACTGTCGGTTGCCGGGTAAGGGCCCACTGAAGTTGCGCGCGGTAGGCGACGCCGGCAACCCTGACTTGAGGCCGGGAGACTTCAGCGTTGCGAGCTTGGCCTCCATCTGACTTTGCATAGATCCTGTCACTATGATCAGCAACTAGAAAGATATGATCAAGCAGGATGAATACCCATCGCAGGACTCAAGAGCGCCGTCATGGGGTCCGATCGAGCCATTTGCTGAAGCACAGTGATGAAGAACCGGATCTGCACCTGAGTGGAATGCTGCAAAAGACTATAAAGAGCGGCTGTGCGCTCTGCTTCCGACAGAACCTTAAACCCTGAATTAGATAAATATCAGCTTGTGAAAGGACGTCGAACACAAAACCTCCATCTTAGAACCCGCATACGCCCCATTAACGGACAAGGAAATAGATCCAAACCTCCATCACTCTGGGATACAACAAGATGCATGCCAAACTCAAATCACGTTTTAATAATGTTGTTGACGACGCGACACAGCATAAGTTCGCCGGCGTCGTCGTCGTGAACAGCATTCGGCATAAAGCCCTCACGATCACAAATGCCTTGCTGATCGCCTGACAAGGCATTGAATCGTTTGGTAACGTGGCACACGAAGCGCCAGGCGACCAAGCGTAGTCAAGACCCGTCTTCCACCTGTGCAATTGAAAACGGCGGAACAAGGCTATACAACCAAGTCACCTGCACGACCAAACACGGGGAGTCGCCGCGCCCGTCCATCCGGACAACATGGATCTGTCCAATTCCCGAATGGCAACAGCGACTCATTTGAGTCAGCGAGGTTTTATACAAGTTTCCTAAGAGACTCTCCATATAAAAACGACACTCACACTGCTCAATGGCAGACAGCTCTTCCTTGAAATTGACATCCAGCGACGCGGCGGCCATATCTTCCTGGGATGGATATGAGTGAACAGCGAAGTTTGCACATTATAGGAGCACTAACAAGAGTGGCCTCGTAGTTCTGGAGATTTTCAAACCATTGATCCAAAGCCTCCGCTGGAATACGTATTAAATTGGGCTATGACCTGGCAAGTTCTGAACAGCGGAACTAACCTTCAGGAGTTTGGAACATGCCAGCACTATTGACGCCCAAGACTTCACTGGTCGGTCGCGCTCCAGGGCGAGGCGAGGCAGGAGCTAGCGTTCCTGTACCGCGCGAGCCGGGACCCATGGATTGGCGGGCAATCTTGCCATTTTCCTGCGGGCCTGGCGACGGACTGCGGCTGGCGGATGGAGGGGGACGAAGGGTTGAGGATCTCATAGTTGTGTATGGCGATGAACTAGGGCACAAAAAAGGAATATGGACGAGAGAAAACTATGGCGTCGGGCCAAGGGGAAGGCGACTTCAAGTCAGACGTCAAGGGAAGAGGAGGGGATAGTACTAGTACTAATAGTTGCTGTTCGCGGTGACCAAGGCGCACGACGAGAATACAAACGAGACCAGCGGTCCTGCCGGTCGACAAAAACGAAATAAAAACGACGCGCACTCGACAACGAAGCTCGTTGACGGGACGGTCGTCAAGGTAGAAAGCTGAAAGGATGCCTGGCCGCTTACGTTAGCACAGATCCTTTTCTAATAGTAATTGTTTCAAAATCATCACTGATTCCCCGCAGGGTGCGTCACGGGACGGACAAAAAATATAGCAAACAGATCTACACATTTCTAAATAGAGAACTAAGGACACTGACAATGTACGGTGCGGGTCGCAGCTCATCGGGTAGCAGCACACATCCACACAAGCCCTTTTGAAAATAGGCTTCGACCAGCAACTGCCCCCATCCCACGAACCAAAACTGTGTCCACACCCACCCAAGCGATCCTCTGATAGGACGGCCAGTCAGTTGTGACACGGTGTCTTCCATCGCAGTGCCGAGCCCCATCATGAGAAAGAATCCAGCGACCCTCACCACGTCAGGCCCACGGCCCATACCCATCAAGCCACACACATGTGCAAGGCCTGAAACCAAAGACACGCTCAATGCGCCAGCCCATCGCCCGAACACGCAAGATGCAGGTTTTGCAGCCGACCAGATGAAAACGTCTCTGAACATCTGGTGCCACCGTTTTCCCCACAGTTCGGTGAGCGACGTGGCCTCCCAAGGTGCGTGCATTAGAGGTGGCCACACTTCCGGTGATTGGCCTAGGAGACAAACACCAAGCAACGTCGCACAGTCATACGCGAATAGGATAGAGATATAAACAACGAAGCCAGCGAGCAAAGTGATCTCTAGAGCGCGGAAAGCGCGTAGGAAGGATGGCAAAGAAGTGTCATAGATCGTGCCCCCGCGTACTGAGCCGAAGGTATCCGGAGAGAGCGATTGCAGATAGTAATGAATGAGATCAACGATGACCGTGCGTACGAGGAATGACTGGAGTGTCGCGACTGCAAACCGGAAACGGCTGGAGGTCGGACGTGTTTCCTTTGCGATGAAGAGGCCTTTGGACCACACCCATCCAATTCCGCGCAAGTTGACGGTGAGATCAGCAGCGTCAGTGAGAATTTCGGCCAGTGTGTATTGCGAGGGATTCTTGCCGTCTCGTACACACGTCTCTTGTCGAAAGGTCCAGATAAGAACTCGTAGAGTAAGACCAATCATAGCAACCTCGTTTGTACAACCATCAGGAGACAATCATCATACATTTGCACCTCGAGCTTACCATAAGACCATGATTGAGATGGGATAGCCGCAAATCACCGCTCGGACGACACAAAGTGCGAGCTGTCTCAAATGCGGTATACAACGTGCAGGGGAGGAGCGCTAGCCGGAACGTGAATGTACGGTCATTGGGAAGCACGACAAGCACGGCAGTCAGATAATACAACAGCAAAACAGGCACTGTTATTCGAAGCAGGTCTACAACAGCCAGCGACTGGAAGAAGTGTTGGCGAGTTGAATGAGAAGTCTCGAAGAATCGAGCCCAATTGTCATCTCACCAAAGTGGCCGTGGTGATAACGGAGGGTGGCGCCGCATCTAGCTGCATCTAATACTTAGCACGAGAAGGAGGGTAAAACTGGTATCGAATGACGAATATCTATACAGCACAATATGGGCCTGAAAAACCAAAATCAAGACGCGGAAACCACAAACAACGGCTGCAAGCGGAACGTCGTAGGCATCGAAGAGCGGACGGCGACTGACGGCAACGCATGCGGTCCGCCAGCGGCCAACCACCAGTCTGGGTTTCCGAATGGCCCTACTTTGACAACAGGTCGGCACCGTGATCTTCAAACGTTCCTCAATAGTCATCACATTCAACGCAAAAAAAAAGATATTACGGATAGGTGATTAAAAACAAAGGAACCGCGCATAGATAATACATTAACGATTAGCAAGGGTGGGGGGTCAAACCATTCGGTTGCCGCCGTGAACATGTTCAGAGATCTCATTGATGTAGCTGAGCAGGAATAGAAATTGGAAAGGAAAAAGAGAAAGGAGGGAGCCAACATGTGAACAAAGAGAACATATGGATATTGATAAGACGTACAGGACGTCGAAAAAATAAACGATTTACAGCAACATCACCTGCAGCATTGTAGACAAGTCAGAAAGATTATAATGGTGAATACATCAGTACAGCGTTGCTATACGCACCAATCTGCTTATGCTTGCAGTGCAGCCTGCTTCCTGACCTCAGCAGTGCGCTGCGCCACTTCCTCGAACCAGGCCTGTGCTTTCATAGCGCGGCGCTCCATATCCTCCATACCCTCCACCTCCTTGCCACGCTCGGCCATCGCTGTGCGGAAGCGCTCCCGCAGATCCCACGACGCCAGACGAAGTACCTTCCGCGTCTCACGCGCGATCCGCGCCGCATGAGCGACCACATAGTCTCCATCTCCATCGCGCTGCACCGACGCGCGCACGCGACGGCCCACCGTGCGCGGAATCGATGCGGGAAGCTCCAACACAAAGTACGCCGTCATGCCAATCGTGAACGCACCCAGTACCGGCGCTGCCCACTTGCGCGTGGTCTCGCTGGCGAAGAGGTCGGCGAGGCGGATGACACCCTCAATGACACCGCGCGCGCCGACTGCCTGACCACCCACCATCGTCAGTGCGCCAAGACCCACGCTAATCACACCGAGCGCACTCGGCATGGACTCGTCGTCCTCCGATTTCTCGTTGCCTAAGTGCGCCCAGAAGTGATGTGAGACATCCAGGATGTCAAAGAACGTCGTCTCCGTCATATCAGAGCGCTGTGCGAGACCAAGACCAAGACCGACAGTGCCACCCGCAACGACGGAGCCGCCAACTGATGAGCGGCGCTTGCGGGCGTTACCCTTGTTGCTGCGGCGTACGGCGCTGAACATAGCTTCGGGCATAAACACCCGACGGCTGCGCTCAACACCCTCTGGTAGATGCTCCTCGCCGAAATCCTTGACGTTCTGCACGCCCTCAGTGGCAATAACACGCGCTTCATCTTCCGCAAACTTGACCGCCATGTCTAGGGACGCGAGTAAGGTCTTGCGCACCTCGCGCGCGTAATCAAAGACGTTGAACAGTCCAGACCAGGACGGCATCTTGAGCGAGTCGCTGACGACGCCAAGTGTACCCTGACCGACATTTTCTAAGGCCACATCCAGGCGACGCTTAGTGGCAACGCTGGCTTTCGTCGCGCCCTCCTCTTCAACGCGCTCGAGACCCTCTTCGAGAGCATCGCGGCCCTTCGCCATCTTCTCAAGGATTGGGCGCTTGACATCCAACTCAGCCTGCGCCTCAGCAACCTCACGATCAGCAAACAACTTGTTGGCACCCGAGAGCAACTCGACGTCAGCGAGTAGATTGGAAAGGTACGTGGACACGGGTCCGAGCTTCGACTGAGACCGCTTGACAAGAACAAACGAGCGGAGCGCCGACTCGAGGTCATCAAAAGCAGGGTTGGCAGTGTATGGCTTGAGGGCGGCCTCCGAGTCGACAAAGTGCACAAGGTCCTCCGCGTCCTCGTAGGTGCCGGGGCTGAGCTGGCGGATCTGATCGAGAACGAGCCGCTTGCACTTCTCCTTGTTTCTGATCTGGTCGAATTTGTTGACGACAATGAACAGATATGCCTTTTCGTTAGAAGCATTCCACAGGAACTCCTTCGCGGATAGGGTGAAGTGGTTCTCGGCGCTGACAACAAAAACAACGACATCAATCTCCTCCTGTCGAGCGAATACGGCTGTGGTCTTGAGGCTATCGCGGTTGAGACCGGGGGCATCAATCAGTGAAATGTCGACGACACCGTTGTTGAGCAACGACTCCGACGGCGCACGAGTATCGGCGAGGTAGATTCGGATGAGGACGTGTTTGTCAGGTGCCTCATGCTCAAAGTCGTCTACGATCTGCTCTAGTTTCTCCAGCGGCTCACGGATGAAGGTCGACTCGTCGGTCAGATCATACGCGACACCCTCCTTGGTGATGTGTACTTCCTCCTTCCCGCCGTTTTCTGCCGCATCATGCACCTCGCAGAACGCTGTCGTGCAAGGCTGCTGGTCCACGGGCATAACCTCGCGACGGAGGAGCGCGTTGACAAACGTCGATTTGCCTGCATTCAAGTCTCCGGTAACTAGCACCTTCGAGGACGTATCAAGCACACGGTTCCGGAGCTTCGCAATGTGCGCAATCGAGGAGCCAACGCGCTCGTCAAGAAGGTTGGCAATGGACGCCTTCTCAAGCTGAGAGACAACGGTGGACGGGTTGCTGGCTGCCCCGAGCTTGAGGTCTAGACGAAGGATCTGGAAGTCGGAGGACGGGGCAGACTTGTCGATGCCGTCATCCATGTCTTCTGCGTTGGCCTCGAGAATGGATGCGAGACTAATGGAACGTTGCATGCCCCGTGTAGGATCCTGGGAGACCAGGACTTCTGTTTCGGCGGCGGGGTCATCAGCGAAGGACATCGAGCGGTGCAGACCCTTCCGCGTTTTGACGGATTCAGAGGCGGGAAGGTCGGATGGACGCATGAAGGGATAGCGGACGACCCATTCTTCCTTGTTGAATTTGCGAATGTCGTTCAAGATAGAAGTCGTCGAATCAATGGCCGTCACCAGACTGTGCAGAACGGTCAGTGGATACTTCCTGTCCTCCAGAAACAAAGCACGCACCGGTCTTTGTGTTCGACGTACGCTTCCTGAACGTCGTCGACGCGCAACTGTTTTTCGCCGTTGCCCATGATGGCGGTCTCAATGCAAGTCCCTGGAACTTCTTGTCGAGACTGTCGGTTGGTGCCGGATTATCATCTCGCCGCTGACAAAGTTGCCGTATATGGGCGTCAACGTCCAAATCTGGAATCATCTTGGCACGTGCCATGACTCATGGGGCAGTACTCGAAAGTAACTTATAAGTACTCTGTGTACTACTCTCGTGTACTTCACTAGACTGCTTGCAGGTTAGCTGCATCTCCCCGCGGACTCATGTCGAGCGATGAACATCCAACTATCTTTCCTTCACATTCTTTGTTGAAGAAAGGACTGTGTCCTGTCACGAAGATTCGTGGCCAAGAGCACAATCCAATAGAATCGCATTCGTTGTACTTTGAGCTCCATGGCACATCGCTCGATGACCCTACC
Organism: Fistulina hepatica ATCC 64428; assembly: GCA_000934395.1. NCBI lineage: Eukaryota > Fungi > Basidiomycota > Agaricomycetes > Agaricales > Fistulinaceae > Fistulina > Fistulina hepatica. The sequence goes on along the minus strand of KN882025.1, from coordinate 131,233 downwards.
GTTCACAGGCTGATCTTCATCATGGGCCTGAACTCTACAAGCTTTTCCTGGGAGCCTCAGGTCCGCTATTTTACCGAAAGCGAGGAGCGTCGCGACCGCTACCACGTCCTTGTATTCGACAACCGCGGCGTGGGGAATTCCGGATACCCCATGGGTCCTTATACGTGAGTTGGTGCGCTTAATCTCTTTGAATAAGATCTTGCATATCGAAATGTCGTAAACAGAACATCTGGGATGGCCGAGGACGTTATAGCGCTTCTTGATTACGTGGGCTGGAAGGACGGCAGGTCTGTTAACGTGGTGGGAATCAGTCTCGGCGGAATGATCGCATTAGGTCAGTGTCAATGTGCCCTCTATTCTCGCCTTAGGTTTGCTAAAAATTTGTCGAAGAGCTGGCGGACAAGATACCTGAGCGAATATCCTCGTTGGTGCTAGTTGTCACGACTCCTGGAAACAGGTTTTTCTGGCAAAATCTACCTGCCGTAAGTAATCTATTTCAAGTGAGAAGCCCTGCTCATTCATATTATTCAATTCATTCAGTTCAGGACGGTCCGCAATCTTGCGCGCATCACATTTAACGCAGATCCCGCCATCCGTGCCCCGATATCCATGAGTATGCTTTTCCCTCCCAGCTGGCTGGCAAAACCGGCAGAATATGCGACGCCTGATGAAAACGGCAAAGTCAGAACCAATATGGACGTACAAATCGAGGTTTGTCTGATCTTGTCGAAATAGACACGCACAGTAGTTCATGATGTTATTATTATCTTCGTATCAAGGAGTTCATGTACCGCGTCAAATTGCAGCGACCGCAACGTTTCCTAGGCCACATTTCCCAAATGGCTGCAGCTCTGACACATCATGTATCTTCCAAGCGTCTCAAGCACATCGCTGAGGAGATAGCTGCTCCAGGGAAGGGGAAAGTCATTGTTTTATGTGGTATGTATTTTGGTTTTTTTGTGAGGCAGTGGGGTACAAGAAGGCTAAACAAACTCAGGTGATGAAGACTGGCTTGTCGACCTCGGAGGCTCGCGCCAACTTGCCGCTGCCATGCATCCATACGCAGAGTCTGTCCAGTTCAAGGAGACTGGGCACGGAATTCATATGCAACGTAAGAAGCAGTTTTGCGAGGTGGTAGAACGTGCTGTGCGAGAGGGTGTAGAGCGAAGAATGTGAACTCTCTTCTTTCCTAATATCTTGTAGCCACCGTGTAATAATTTACTTATTATCGCCCGAAAATATCAAATGCCATACATGGGAATTCGAGCGCTCGACAGCCAAGAAGCCAGAGGCCGATGGCAAACACGGCCAAATCGAGTTCGTATCAACCGAGGTTGCGCACAACGCTGGCCAGACTACCCGTGCCTCCTGCCAGCTTTCATCCTTGCACGCATATTCAATCCACCAAACTAGTATCCATGTCCGAAATTCGCAGAAAGCTGGTCATCGTTGGCGATGGTGCCTGCGGCAAGGCACGTTGCTCCAGCGGCTCTGTCGCTTGCATCCTATTTCGCTATTTCGTTGATGACTGACCCCAATCGACCAGACTTGCTTGTTAATTGTCTTCTCGAAAGGCACATTCCCCGAGGTCTATGTGCCCACCGTCTTCGAGAACTACGTTGCCGACGTCGAGGTTGATGGCAAGCACGTTGAGCTCGCCCTCTGGGATACGGCTGGTCAGGTGCGTACCGAAACTCCTGCGACTCGGTGGGCGCTCACGTACATGATGCAATGGGGCATTGCAACGCACACAACAGGAAGATTACGACCGCCTCCGCCCGCTTTCGTATCCTGACTCCCACGTCATTCTTATCTGCTTCGCCGTTGACAGCCCTGACTCTCTGGACAACGTGCAAGAAAAGGTGTGCCTCTCGCTTGTTTTGTCTCTCTTATTCCTCCGTGCTTGGCAACTAACCTCAACTTAAACCACAGTGGATCTCTGAGGTCATGCACTTCTGCGCTGGCCTCCCTATAATTCTTGTTGGTTGTAAGAAGGATCTTCGACGGGACCCCCGTGTCATTGAGGAGCTTCGTAGGACGCAACAGCGTCCTGTCACGCCAGAGGAGGTAAGTGCGCAGACCACCTTGATTTACATCCTTATTCCTTCACTCGCGCTCCTTGAAAATCTGTTTCGTTCTCGATATTTTGTGGCACTGACTGTTCACCCAAATTTCATTTAGGGCATGGCTGTGGCTCAGAAGATTGGTGCCAAGCATTACTTGGAGTGCTCCGCAAAGACGGGCGAGGGCGTGCGCGAAGTGTTCCAGTATGCCACGCGCGCGGCTCTATTGACCCGGCAGGGCAAGAAGAGTCACAAGAGCCATTGCGTCGTTCTCTAAATAATGGAGCGCACGCTTTTTGAGTCTGGGGGCAGCAGCGCCTGCTGTGTGTGCGCTGGGCTGGTGGACAATCAAATTCACGAAGCTTTATGAATGGAGGGGAACGCATTGTGGAGGTTGCGGAAGCACTTATGGCATGGACGAGGATGGTCGTTAATAGTTTCTCACTCCATATGTTACAGTCGTTCCATCATCCTTCTGCTTATGTCTCATCTTTTCTAGTTTCCTTTTGCCTACTTCTGTTCTGATTTTCCGTGCAAGACATACAGACGTCTTTTTTTGAAGTATCCAGTTATTTTTGTCGTCCTGCTGCGTACGTGTACGCTGGACCTGATACCGCAAATTTCAAAAATAGCCTCAATCGTACTGTTTCGCCATCTCCAGCAAATTTGCATTCAACACGACGTCGCACTCAAGCCGGGGATTTTTCATCGGGATATTTGATTGTCGACGCGCGGCCATGCACGTGGTTGGAATATTATGATGGAAGGAGATAATGTGTGTGTGGGAAAGAGAGGTCAAGTCACGATCGACACTAGTATTCTAGTTGCCTATAAAAAGCAACGAATAACAACGAGAAGGTAGAACTACAGTCGCAACACGAAGACGTCAAACCCGGGCAGCTGCTTGAAAAGAGATTCCAAAAGTACGTCGCGTGCAAAATGGTATGACATGTATGGGGTAAAGCATGAGAACGAAAAGCTTGACTTGGTCGGAAAATAGAAACAAACAGAGAGTCAGACAATAAAAATGTAGATACACCACCACGAATACAAAGGCGAGAAAAGAGAGGTCCTCCGCAATAGTAAAGAGAAAAAGAAAGGAAAATACCCCCCACCATCTGCCACATAGACTCGCAGTGAGCACGATAGCAACAAAATCTCGAGTGCGCGCGACAGGCAGCAGCATTTGTGCCCAACAAAGACAAATAGCTCACATGATAACGCATTTACAACACCCGCCGCCATGATCGCCCTCAGTTTCAGCTGGGTGCTGCTGTTTCTCCACGTGAGACATAGGTCGCGGGAATGGCACGGGTTCTGGCGGTACGAGTGGCGCATATGCGGCGAAAGGAGGTGGGCTTTTATGCCGTTCAGGCAACGTCGTCTCATCGCCTGGCATCGACACCAAAGGCCGCGGCGGTGATGACTGAGGACTTTCTGCAAGATCCTCAGGCTCGAGCTCTTCAATGGTAGAGCCAAACTCGTCCATGGGTATGGCCTCTTCGCCTCGCGGTGGGCGATATTTGGAGCGGTCGTATCCAAAGGTGCCGGGCGCGGGCGGTACAGCTCGTTCAGCCGATCTCGGTTTGGGACTGCCATCAACTTGCTCGTAATGTTCCTCCATACCGCGCTTGCGTGCGACTGCAGGCAGCACGACCTATAGGATGCAACCATCTAAAATCATGGCCATAATCTAAACAATTGACATTCACCTCATCCCAGTTACCGTTCTGCTTAGGCTCCGTCCATGTGGGTATGGCATCCTCATCAGCATCGGGTGATGGGTATTGGGCTACACTCCTACGGTCAGCTGCCCGGACAGGCCTCTTCCTGGCCATTGTCCGAGCCTTCTTGGCTGGTGTGCTGTTCTTCGCAGGTCCACCGCGTCGTGCGGTACCGGCAACGGTCTGACTCTTCGACTTTCCGGCTTTAGGCGACACAGGCGCACGCGACGGGGGTGGCTCGCTTGACCCACGTGTTGGTCGCGGTGATGGTGACACGACGCCAGATGAACTTTGCTGCGACGTGCTCCCGCCCTGTTGACGAGTGACCGGTATTCGACTGTTTGCCGTACGGGAGGAAGGCCGCGACGACGGACGAGGGTTGCTTGTGGGGGTCATAGTCCTTGCACTGGCAGTGGGTGTCTCGTTTCGATCAAAACGAGCAGGTGCAGATGAAGTGGAAAGGTCGTGTCCCCGTTGATGGCGAGAGTCCTGCGAGTCGTCTACGTCAACCGGCGAAGTATCGTAGTCGTCATCATCCTCATCGTCTGGCTGAGAGAGCGTACCGGCGTCGTCGATGTCTGTTGGTGGGGTCTCGTCCAAGACCGTGTGGCAATCGTCGAAATCGTACTGCCCATCCATGTAGAAGCTGTTGCGTTCTTGCTCGCCAACGAAGCCAGAGACACTGCCAGCCCGTTGGTGTTTCATGCTGACATCCAGCTGCATACGGCGGACAGCAGTCTTCTGTTGCACCTGTCCGCTGTGTCCGTAGTTGGCTATCTCAAGCATTTCCTGACGACGGCCAACACGCAGCTCGCCAACACCGCCATTTCGCGATACATCACCTCGATACCAATGCTCAAATGGACGCTCTTCTGATTCAGTTGAAGGACGTCCGTACGCATCCTCGGAATGATTAACACTAGAGTCCGAGCCAGTGAAGGGAGCGGGTTCATTGGTGATGCGCTCAGATGGAATATGCTGGTTACCGATCCACGAATCATAATGAGATGGAGGATTCTGGTAAGGGACATAGGGACGGCCATTTGTGCGAGCCAAACTGCCTGCACGAGAACGAGATAAAGGCACTGGAATGCGAGTGGGTCGGGGGGTGCCATGTTCGGGAGCGCCAAGGACGACTGATGAGGCGGCACCGTTCGCTCGATTATAGGGCAATTTCTGAGGGCTTACAGGATGGATTAGACGAGAAGTTTGGGTAGTGTTATTTAGGCGAGGCTGTGAATATGTACGGGCGCGCTTGTAGTCCGAAAACGGCTTGCGGTCGAGGGATGTCCGCGGCGGTGACCGGGTCATTGACTTGGCGACCAGCAATGTGTTCCTCGAGTCTTCAGAAGCTTCGATGGATACCGCTGATATGCGACGTGCAAGGGTACGGCTTTCAGTCTCGAGACCTGAACATACAGGCACATTCAGTCAGTCGCCTCAGATGGTAAACTTCGCAGTGGTTCATGCCCAGGTGCAAAAGAACATCGTGCACACACGTTTTCGAAGAGCAGGCACAACTTCTTCGTCCCAAGAAGGGACGGGATGCGCCGCCGATTGGGTGAGAGCCATCGCTACCGTTGTGTCGTCCCGAGGATGGGCCAGCCGCGTGCGAAGCCTGCCAGTTCCAGTTTCGCAACGTCCGGAAGCACTGGGAAATGATAAGAAACGAGCGTGGAAACTAGAACGTTGCGCTCAGCGCTACTCAGCCAGTACTCGCCGATAGAGTGGTCGAAGAGTACACTTGACGTCGGACTCGCCATATCTAGACACCGGGGACTCGATCAATTGATCCGTTGTTCCGTAATGAGTCACCCGCTTCGCGGTCACATGCTGAGCCTCCAGAAGTTGGGATCCACTTCCCACTTACTCTGTCTGTTACTTGCCACCATGTCTACGTCCGCAAGTTCAAACTCAGGCCTTTTTCGAACTGGCCGTCCGGCCCCTTTTACGCCCACCAAGCGGCCGCTGTCGGCGGCTGGCTCAACGCCAGCAGCGCGTAACCATACTACACCGGGCTTGCTCTCCTCCACGCACAAATACAAAGCACCACTCTCTTCCGAATCCAAACTTCGCACTGGTGTGAAGCCTCTCAATCTTTCATTTATACACGGTACCCCATCTCGGCCAGGGAGTCCAATGAAAGCTGACGCTCGACCGCGCACACCTGCCACACCTCACGCAGACCTGAGCGAGATGGATGTGACGCAGGTCGACCCAGAAGAGGTTTTGGTCGACTTTCAGTCCGTTGAACCAGGAGATATCTCTGGAGAACTTGATATTCATGATATATCCGACGCGAATCTCCGCAGCCAGGACAAGGTCATGGTTTCCATCCGGCAAGTCGCAGCTGGAAGTGTTCTTTGTCGTGTCACTCATCGAACGCAGAATCCGCCCCACTACCTCACAGTCCGCATGGGAGGCGCCCGTATTGTCTAGCGCGGAGCAAACCATCAAGCTCGACCCTACATACGCACGAACGAGCACGACACCAGCACATGAGTTTACATTTGATTCCGTTCTAAATGGAGAACTAAACAAGCCCATCTACTCTTCTGTGGCACGATCGCATGTATACGCAGCCATGGAAGGCTTCAATGCCGTTGTCTTTGCTTACGGACAAACCGCGTCGGGTCTGTCACTGTCGCACTCCAATATTTGGCGTTTTCTCGTTGATGCAGTTTCTAGGCAAAACCTACACACTCTCAGGGACACCGGACCAGCCAGGTATTATCCCACGCGCCATGCGCGATATTTTTGGCTTTATAAAGCGCATGCCAACCAGAGAATACCTCCTTCGATGCTCTTACTTGGAAATCTACAATGAGACAATCGTGGATCTACTTGCACCCCCATCCACTTCAGGCACGAACGTCGTCCACATTCAGAGTGCAAACAACGCGGAGGTCATCCTTGCCCCATTGCGTGAGGAGGTCGTGACAAGCTTTAAGACCGTCCAAGACGTTCTGCGCCGCGGAGAGGGAAATCGCCGCACAGCTACGACAGACTGGAACGAGCACAGCAGTCGCAGTCACAGCGTATTCCGTGTGGTCATTGAAAGCCGTGAGCGCGGGGATCGGCGCGACGCGGATGCGGACGATTTTTCCAATGGTCGCCAGACCCCAAGTCACAGCACTTGCGCCGCAGGCGGTGCTCACAGTGGACGACAGACCCCGGGTTTGAGTGGACGGACGACGCCTGGGTTGGGCGGCCGTCGTGGACATGGGCCAAAACTACAGGGGAAATGCGTGCAGACGTCCGTGTTGGTGAGTCGTTGAATGACCCATGAAGGACATGAGGTTCATTGACAGTGTTAGAACCTCATTGACTTGGCGGGGTCTGAGCGAGCCACCAGTGACAAAGACCGTACTCGTGAAGGACGGTATATCAATACGAGGTACCTGTTTCGATTCGAAGAGTTTCTTTTGTGAACTGATTTCATATTCTGCTAGTTTACTGACGCTCGGCAGTGTCATTGGTACACTCGCGGAAAATGCTGTGAGGGGAAAGAAGTATGTATCGTCATGGAGCTCTTGTTCATACACCCTCATGCACAACACCTAGTGACCACGTACGATACCGCGATTCAAAGCTGACGCGCATGCTGCAACCTTGCCTCGCCGGAAATGCACGCATCAGCGTCATCTGCACTATCAACCCAGAACCAAGTGCGGTTGCTGAGAGCCTGAGCACCTTGGGCTTTGCAAAGCGCATCAAGGGTGTTAAAGTAATTTTGGATATATTCTGTTTCTCCTTAGGTATTGACCTTTGTTTCCTTCAGCTCAACGCTCAAAAGAAGGAAGTCGTCGACACCGACGCACTCATCGCGCGGTATCAGAAGGAAATCGAGGAACTCAAATCTCGGCTGGCTGAGCGCGAACGCGAGGCACCGGTTTTGACCCGCAGACTCAGTGCTCGTGAGGTACGTCCAATTGCTCCTTATTCATACACGACCCTCATTTCTGTCCAGAAAATCGACGAATCCAAAGCAATGCGCGATCTCAACTCGCGCATCCAGCAGCTTACGAAGCTCATTCTTACCAGTCAAACGGTTGAAGACATCCCCGGCGACGCTTCGCGCCCTGCCAGTCCCACCAAGGTCGACTTCGACATGTCGCCATATCAAGTAAGTGGTCCTCCATGCAAATGATTCCACAATGTACTTATTAATCGGAAACGCAGTTACAACAAGAGTTACTTGCCGCTCACACACAATTGGAATCACAAGCAACGCAAATTCTATCGCTTGAAGCTGTGCTTGTGGCCCAGGGCCAAGGCGGACCGGCGTCGCTATCCGAGAGCGACAGCACGAGCACGCTTGTTGATTCCGATTCCTCGTCAGAATCAGATAAAGACAGAATTATTGCTGAACAGGCAAAAAAGATAAATGAGCTCGAGACCGCCGTTCGCGAGGCGAACCAGCAAGGCCCCATGACGAACTTTGCTGAAAAAGAGCAAGAATGGGCTGCAAAGCTTGCCGAAGAGAAAAGCAAGAGAGAAGAGAAGGAACGCTGGGCGGATGAGTTGGTGAAGCAGCTCGACAAGGAACGAAAGGTTTGTCTCTTCTAATCCTACAAAAGTCTCGGACAATTATAACCGTCGCAGACTCGTATACTTCTTGAGGATCAACGTCGTGCACTGGCAGCGTTCGTCAGCAAATTTGACGCAATGACGACCGTGCCGTTCTCGAAGCTGCCCACACCCACACCAGGCGGCGCCGCTGCCATGTTCACTGCGCGACGAAACGAACGACGGGAGGTTGCACAAAATGACACAATAGAGGAAACCCCTGAACATCGAGAAACATCTCCTGCGCGGCCTACTGCCACCGGCGCGTCGATTCCAGAAGAGTGGTGCTTGTTGGCCGCAGACGAGAGCTTCGAGATGGAGATGCAGAAAGTAGGCAGGCAGGAAACAGGATTGTCTCGTGGGAAGGAGCTCAAGTTGTTCAAAGGCAAGGCCGATATGATTAGAGGTGTGTTTGGCGCCAAGGAAAATTTGCCGGTAACCAAATCACTATAGAGTGTGAAGACACCAGGAAAGATTTGGGTATCGACGATTTATGTATGATTTACGACTCTTACGATATCATAGCTTCCCCTGGGCTGTTCAGCGTTCACATGTAGACACCGTCCTGTTTATTTATGTTCATGGTCAATTGTAAATTTGTATTACTGGATATGGCAGGTTCGGTGATCCGCGTTTTGCTGAGGCAAAACAAGGTGATAATTATGACTCTATGGTCGCTCCTCCCGCCCGACTCGGCTCCTAGTCTAACGTTATATGCATTATCAGATTTATTCAATATCAGGGCATGCATTGTAATGTCTCCGACTGTACATGCTTTTTCATGAAGACTTCGTGTCACGGCTGTACCATGCGTCGCCGCCACCATCACTCACGGTCATGATCGTGGCGCACGACTCGGAGTCGTCGAAGCAGACAGGGGCCTGTCCGCGCCTTTTGTGGTCATTGTGTCTCTATTCTTTGCGCCCGCCGGTGTTTTCGGAGACGCGCCCGACTATAGCCTATGGTATGCGCGCACGACTAAGGATTGATGTAACAGTTAGCGATGTCACCCCCAATACAAGAATTGCCACCATATAACCGGGGCGTCGCGTTTCTTCTGATTTTCATTTTCCACGTTATCCCATCGTCGACCGTCGAGAGCGCGAGATGGTTCATATGATGGGCCCCACCTTGGTTGAGAACGACACGCTCTCCGACACAGACGAAGATACGGCCAAGGAAACCGCAGACGAACGCGTCGAGGTGCCAGCCCGTTACGCAGTGGATGGAACCAATACAACCATTGTCTTTGACGACAAGGTTACTTCCAGCCCAGTTGGAGAACGCAAGCCCCGCCGTCAGGTCACTGTGGACACGTCTGTCATTCCCGAAATCGTCCCTCCACATTCTTCCCAGCGACATCGTACTCTTGTCTTGTGTTTCGATGGTATATGCTTTGGTAATCAACATTCGCGTTACTCACATCTCTCAACGGTTTTTTTTTTCAGGCACTGGCGATCAATTCGACGCGGACAACTCCAATATAGTCAAGTTCTTCTCCTTGCTCAAGAAAGATGACAAGTCTCATCAGTGTGTATACTACCAGGTGAGTTTACAGCTTTCCACGCTGGTGACCGACGCGTCATGAGCCTCTTCAGGCGGGCATTGGCACATATACTTCGCCAAAAATCGTCACACCTCTCATGTCCAAAATGTCATTGGTGCGTATGTACATTTCTGGTACGGCCGTTCAGGTCGCTGACAATGTATCCAGACCATCGACATGGCGATCGGTTCGTTGTTCGCCCTTTCTTAGGATTCGTTCTGATTTCCAACGTTCAGCTTGGGATCTGGATGCTCATGTCATGGGTATGTGCATCTACTCTCGTTGCATTTGCTTTCACTCAACTCAGCGTAAGATGGGTATGCTTGGACCATAGAATTCGCATTTTTCATTAACTAATGGAACTAGATACGAGTTCCTGATGCAGAACTGTGAGTATTGACCTTTTCGATATCAACGTGTACATATTCCATGCTTCAGATTCAGCGGGGGACTCTATATCGATTTTCGGATTCTCCAGAGGTGCCTATACGGCTCGTAGGTATGAGCTGTGGCCTGTGCTTCGTGAGACATGCTTATCCCCGCCTAGTCTGGCGGGCATGCTGCACAAAGTCGGTCTGTTACCTGCGGGCAACTTTCAGCAAGTGCCATTTGCATACAAAATGTATACAAACGTCGACGAGGATGGTTGGCGCCAGTCCAAGGCATTCAAGAAAGCATTTTGCCGCGACGTGTCAATCGATTTTATCGGTGTATGGTAAGTGGCGTGTCTGGGCCTCTACAGCAACAAACTTATCGTGATCGTACTAGGGACACTGTCGATTCCGTGGGGATCATTCCGAAGCGACTGCCATTCACTATTTCCAACACCATTGTACGTACGTTCCGTCAGGCTCTGTCCCTAGACGAGCATCGCGCCAAGTTCCAGCCGAACTCGTGGCACCGCCCAACCAAACACGATCAAGACATCGACGCAAAGCACTCGTCTTATTCAAACTCTCGCGTGAGCTCGACGGTCTCACGTCGGCAGACAGTTTCCATCATGAGGCCTTTGAGGGAGAAAGACACCGATGAAGGCAATGCCGACGATGGTCCTGAAAACGGTAATGTGAAGGAAACTACCCACACAGTGGACTCTGTTGGCAGACGCAGTGCTAATTACTGGACCTGGACCTGGAAACGTGGGTTAAAGAACAAGGAGAGCGCCAAGAGTTCGCTGAGTGATTCTGCCGTGCTCAATAAGATGGAAGCAGAGTACGCGACTGCCGCGAAGGCGACGGATGTCAAGGAGGTGTGGTTCGCTGGCTGCCATTGTGGTGAGTTCAATGAATCCGGATGTGTGGCTGTCCGTGCTGACCAATATCGAGATGTGGGCGGCGGATCTGTGTCCAATGACACGCCGCACTCACTAGCGCGCATCTCGTTACGGTGGATGATCCGGGAGTGTTTCAAAGCGCATACAGGCATCATGTTTCATTCTGAGCGCTTGCCAGAGGTTGGACTTGAACCAGCGACGCTGTGGCCGTCTGTAATTGAGCGGCCGCCGGCACAGGACACGTCACAGCTGAAATGGCACGAACGTCCCAAGCGTTCCCTCTTGCAGCGCCTGTTTTCCTTCGGCAGTACGCCCAAGCCGGAGCTCCCTGTGCAGCCCCAAATGTCAGTGGACTGCCCCGATGTAGAAGGCGAGCTGGTCAAGGGCACGGAAGAAATCGAGGAGCGCCAGGATTCACTCTCACCCGTGTACGATCAACTGTACATATGCAAGTGGTGGTGGCTCCTTGAGATAATCCCCTTCACCTCACGTTATCAGAACAAGCTCGACGAATGGGTCAAGCGCCGGCGTCCAAATTTCGGGCGTGCTCGAGAAATATTACAAACGGACGAGGCATTTTTTGTGCACCGTAGCGTCCGCATGAGAATGAATGCACGCGGTCCAGGCGGTGAGAAATACATCCCTCGGCCTAAATTTCATGTTCCTTTCGATAATGTGCAGTGGGTTGACTAACTCGCTTTCGTGTCAATATGCACGACCTTCACGACATGACCACTTTATAATGCTGATGCTATTGGAATTTCTTTCTAATTATAACAACACATTTATTCACATATCCTATTCACACGACAATACGATATCACTACGACAGTACTATAGCACTAATATACACGGCTACTTACGATCAAGCTTCAATCGCGGGCTAAAGACCAGGGAAATTGAATCGTCGAAGTTAAACGGTACAATTCAGGTCTGCAGCAAACTTGCCTGCCTTCAAATTTCACAACCCATCGTCACTTTCTGTCGACTCTTCTGGCTCTTGCGGTGGCCAGAGTGTGTCAATATTATGCAACACTTCCGCAACTTGCGCATTTCGACTACCCAAGTCTTCAGAACCCGGCGAGGGATATAGGGATCTGAGTGCAGCGACAGTGTCCCAAAACAAGCGTTCAGCACAACGCGCAGCGTGGTCAGGATACTCGGGAAGAGGCAGATAGTACGGCTGTGGCGCGACGGGGATATACGATGAACTGATAGAAACTGCATCAGAGGAGACCCGCGGGAGAGTCGAGTGGCTGGATGCAGGCACAGACGCTGGCACGCTGGCAGGACTCTGGACGTAGAATGCGGAAAATATGACTTTCGCGGGAGTAGCCGCCAAAGATAAGGTCATCTCAAGATAGGGCCGAAGCATTTTTTCCGGATCGTCTGGAATGGGCCCCTCAAGCGGCATAGTTATATATAGAATCCCTTATACTTGTCATGAGCGCCTTCGTAAAGATGTGGCGGAATTGGACTTACATCTGTCCTTGGGTGTCGCCATAGTTGTCTCGCCTTCGATCAGGACAGTCACAGTAGTGCCATGGTCTGCACGGAGGGAACGAGGCGGAAAAACGAGTATTCCGGTATTGATGGGGGTGCTTGCGTTCGTCGGTGGCACCTGTGTGACTGTTGTCTGCGGCGTAGGTGCAGTGGAATCAGGTGTCCCATCATTGTTCACCGGCAGCGCGTTTGAGGTCGGGGTAGAATTCGTGTCAGGAGCCGCCATGTTTAATTGTTGCGATGAAGGATGAATCGACAGCGGTTGGTCGATGATGGCGACGCACCTAGCCACAGCTACGCCGTGTACATTGCAATCCGGCTTTGGCGGCGGCAAAAAGTGAGGATGCGTCCCAACGACAACGTCACAGGTCATGGGTAGTGGGAAATCGTCAAGAGCTACGTTGAATCGTGCTCGAGAAGAACAGCGCTGCCCATCAGTCGATGATTCTACTGGCTGTGCAATTGGCGTAATGCTTAAAATGCGACGTCCAAGGACGTAGACGCCGCCCTTTACAGCAGCGCTCCTGCAAAAGCCCTGTGAAATTTCACCGGAACCGCCGTAGTGTCCTATGAGAAAGGGCGAAGCACCATATCTTCCAGAAGAACGCAGATAGCTGCGTATGCGCAAAAGCGCCGAATATGTGGGCTCTGTTGCAATAATTGTCATTCGATATGAATACATGAGGTAACGTAAGTTTCACGAACCCTGATCATCTTTACAGTATGCCAGAGCATACGCGACTGCTGAAGTAAGATCGTCATTGAGGTGGAAGGTCTCCCGCAGATATGTGCCAAACGGCACATCTTGCCGGCCATCGAGATCTTTATCGCCCTCAAATTCGCCTGCAGCAAACGAAAGAAATCGCATCAATCGACGTTTGTCAAGGAGAGTGATGCTTTTGTCCTTGAACACGTCCTCTTTGCTTCCTGGTACCACATGTACACCAGCGGGGGTGTACATCGCAACGCTCTGAACGAGGTTGAAACCACCATAACGTGCAACGCCAGACGCAACAAGAGCATCAATAAGAGGACCCGTTGATGGTATAACGGTGGGCGCAAGGGACACAGAAAATTGGCGCGACTGGAGGGGCGAAATGTCTTCCCCTAGTGTTACCACTCCATGGCGCTCACGAGCCCAATCAGCGAATTCAGATAAATTGAGACTAGCTTGTTCGCCACCATAGTAAGAAGACTCGTCAATGTGAGCAACCTTTAGTCCTGCGTGCGCAAGTGCACTACTTCAGTCAATTGGATGTCAGCTGCATGTCGTGAACGTACTCACGCGGCTATGATTGACTCCACAAGGCCAGTACCAACGACGACAACGTTAAAACACCCCTCCTCCTCATTCATATTCTTTGTATCGACGTTGAAAGAAGTACTGTCTGGCGCAGCTAGGCCCACAGGTCAACGAGGATGACGGGCACTCAATGATTGCAGGTTGGCAGTAGCGCGGCCCGTCTGGCCCCCGGTATGCCGCTGTATCTGTCCGATATTTCTGTGCCGCGTGGATGGCGTTGACGACAAGGTTCGATACATAGTTTGCACTCACTACCGTGCATACCGATCCTGAGTCGCTCCGGCTCGCCGTGATGTCTGTGCCATTGGTGGGGCGTCGGTCTGCCTACTTGTGCCCATCCAGGATCGGTATCTTGCTGGATGGTGTAGATGTGGGGTAGCTCGTGCTTTCCGAACCTTCAAAAGTTTCCACTCACTGTCATCCATACTAGTCTTGCAGCTCGCCGTGATATCAATGACATTGGTACGCCATCGATCTGACTACTTATACCCATCCAGAATAAATATCTTGCAGGATGGTGTAGATCTCGAGAAGCTCGTCCTTTCCGGAGAGTTCTTCAATGGCTCCTCTCGTTCCTCATCACCGCGACGGCGGTCTCCAAGTTCTCCGTCAACTTCGGATGACGAGGATCTTGGATGGCACGACGAACTTTTGAACAAGGCACCAGACGTCGCACCTGTACCTGGCCCGTCTATCGGGATGGGTGTGTCAGGACGTACTGGCGTCAAGGGTGTAATCCGTGATCGTAACGAGTCGGATCGGCTCGCAGCAGATAAACGGCAAACTGACCTGCAGCAACGTACGGAAAAATGGGATGCTGCAGCTCGTGGTGGTAAAACCTATCTCGAGGAGGAGCGCGAAAAGCTTGCTGCCGGCGAGAAGGCCGATGAACTCGTGTTCCAGGAGCTCGAACGCGACATTGAGAACACTAGTCGCACGGATCGATGGGGCATAGAGCGTTCAGGAAGGTTCGGCCATCTCAGGGAAGTCGGCATGCGGGGCTTTGTTGATGCTGTCGAGAAAGAAACATCGGGCACTTGGGTTGTGGTCCATCTCTACGACCCCGTACGTCCCCGGATATGTTTTGCAATCGCGTTCAGACCGTGATCTCTCATTTAGTCATTGGAGCGCTGCCATATTCTTGATGAAAACCTGACACGCCTTGCACGGCTACATCCAGAGACGAAATTTCTCAGAGCACGTGCGGCGGCATTGGGATTTGCGTCTACAGGGGCCTCGATCCGTGATAAATACGCTTCCAAGTCGACATCCGTACGCAAGCAGCCCCGAGACGACGACGAAGACGATCCTTTCTCTGCAGAGAGTGACGATCTGCCGTGTGATGAAGAGGATTCTTATGACGAATACGAGGACGGCGTTGACTTGGACATGCTTCCAACGATGTTGGTTTATCGCGATGGCAATTTAGTCCACAATTGGGTCCGTATCGATTGGGAAGCGGATGCAAGACGCGACGGCATAGATGGTTTATTGGAAAGGTAAATCAGATGATTTTGTTCCTAGCCTAAGCTGAACTTCGTCTTAGGCATAAAATCACCCGTCCCCGGCAGCAGAACGTTCTCGAATTCTCAGGACTGGCCCATGGTTCAGTCAGGCACGCGAACCACTACTCCCCTGTTGACGACGATGACAGCGGTGACGAGCTGAACTTCGACAGCGAGCAGGAATGATATGTAGACGCCGAATGTGTCTCTTATTTGTCACCCTATATGCAGATTATCATGTATCGACTCTCACATTTTACTAGTTCTGTCAGTTGTGTTTATGGGGCGAAATGTCTTCCAGCATCGTGTTGTGCTCCACATCACGCCCTTCAAGGGCTACTCAGCAGATTTTATAGCAAAGGTGCTTTTGTTTGGACATGGCATATCGGCGGTTCTGAGCACTCGATCCAGGTCTTCTGAGATTTTTTGAGCCCATGCTTGTCGAAACTGTCCTGATCCTCGGGTGCTCTCGCCTACCCTTCTTTGTTCCTTCGCTGAAGCACAGCTCACCCGCTTGCGTCTCGGTATGCTCGAATTCTGACAGGGCTTAAACTAGATCAGGTCCCTGGCCTCGTTTCTGTCGGCCATGCCTAGTTCGTAAACCCTTGCGCTGTATTGTTTCGGACACTGCCAGGCTTTCACATTTACACTGACCATCATGGTCTGGAGAAATACTCTCATCCGGCTTTCTACTCAATCTCTTCTGGTATTCGCTGGATGGCTGCTCGGTACTGCGTTATTCCTCCACTTTATATGAGTTTCCTGTCAACCAAATTATGGCCTGGCCGATTGGATGCGTATTAGTTCGTGTCTGAAAGGTTCTCTGTTCTCCTGTCCCTGAATTCTGTCACATTTCAATGCTCCAACTGTCTGCAAGCACTAATATCGGTCTTTGCGTAGATGCTGAAGGTCCTCGGCTTCCATGTGCTCAATCGTCCTTTTATTTATTCTGTCTGGAATAGTCTCCAAACTCTTGACCATCGCAACACTCACGTTTCTCCTATTGTCTGCGGATTGGATAAAACGCAATGTTTCTCATGCTTCGCCGGCCCTTCGCGTGTCGAGTTCTTCACATCGCCACCATGTTGTGGCTCACAGAAGACACCTACGATGTTGTCTTGGATGCCCACAACGAAGACAATCCTGCATATGTGACCTCCTGCGGTCATGTCTATTGTCGGAGGTGCGTTTGTTCTGAACAAATCCTGCCTTGCATCGGTTTCATTCACCATCGTCACATCGCAGCCTACGTTCAAAATCGGCGATATTCTCCCCGTCTTCTGAGTAAGTACCTGCTTCATCACGTCAATCGCTCGATCCCGAAAGAGTAGCCGCGCTCCAGGCTTATACAATGTCTGTGTTAAACAGGTGCTCCAACGCGGCCGGTCTCTCAACCATCACCAGCATTCTCGACGAATTTGAAGGAAACTTGGTCCAGACAGTGGATTCTGTTTCTGCACTTGCGAGTCGTCTGATATAATCTTGTCCGCCTTCTGATCCTGCCCTCTCGTCTGACCATTAATATCAGTCTGACGATGTCGGGTATATCCGCGCCATCATTTGGGCTGCTAAAATTGTCAATGTTTTGGCACGACCAGTTCGGGAGATTGTTGGTAGTGGGATTGACGTTGGCCCCCACCCCCCTCTAGCCAAAATGAATTTTTTCCAGGCATGGTCCAGAAATCCACAGCACATCTGAAGGTCATCATTGTCAGTGGGTCTGTGCGCGCATCAGAGTTTCTATTGTGCGCGTGATCCCCCGGGCCCGGGTTACTATGATCAACCTGTAGGCCTCAAAGCTATCGCAAGTACTTATACCGAAGACCGCGAGGAGCGTGCTTTAGGCCCATGTTATAAGGCCGGTGTTATTTCCAGACATTGATTCCTTTTTTATTCTTCATTTCTGTCAATGTACTTTAGCTGGACGGCATGTCTTAGTTCAAACTGCCATTTTGGGGTGTGACTGATCTTGGATTATGTCAGCACTTTCATTAAGTCGTGTGTAATTATAATATCTTTTACTTTCACGTTCATTGTAAAAAGCATATCCAGCTTTAAAATCTCTATCTTGCGTCCAAGTGGCCACCGGCTACTTATAGACAAACCTCAAGCTGAATATGACGGCATTTCTTAGCTGACACTTACCCCTTGTTTATGACTGAAGCGATCGCGTCGATGTGCCTGGTTGCATTTTCTTTATGATCTAGTCCCTTTTTTTGTCGGAAGAAAAAGCTGGGTTTATCGTTGTTTACAACGAGCGAAGCTTATTTAGAGAGAAATCGAGCGCAGATGGTTTACATGGATGCGGTTAGCTACCAATGACAGTTTTGTCAGGAAGTTAACAGCAACGACACCGTGCCATACAAATTTCAACGACCGTGTAAGAGAACGCGTAGGCTCCTAGCTGCGCTCTACTGTGTCAAGGTGTATATCATTGATAGGATTCCAGTGCACATGCGAACATCGCTCACAAGGTCGACTCTCAAACCTTTCAGACGCCGCTCTCACTGTGTAGAGTTGATGCTGACGCGTCCGATGCTGTCCGATGCAGGGCCTGGTATGTATATAGTTATATGTTGCCATCCACATATATATTCACGCTATTCAACTGGCCATCGTAGGGACAGTGCAGCGGCCCGGCTTCTGGAGTTGAGTTCAATACACAACTCGTTCATGTGGTTCCTTCTGGTACCCGAAAGCCACCAAATTGCAAGTGGGGCGTCTTCGAACATCGTGTACGCTTCAGGTTCTTCGTCGTCCGTCAAGAGAGGTCTGATTCGGAGGCCTGAATATCTACTCCAGATGGTGTTAAATCAACTTGGCGGTTCGCACCGCACAATTGTATACTCGGACGCTTACATGCAACACCAGCTGGCAGTATTGAGTCTGTCGTCTCCGACTTCTGTACGGCATTTTCCTGCTGTCCATGTGCTCACGTATAGCAAATGATATGTGTGCCAGATTTAGCGTCCGTTTACGTTCCCCATTACCATGTAGCCCCCAACATCGATCCACACTCTCGTAACACGTTGATCGCAGTTGCTCACACCAGCTTATTTCTATTTTGTTGTCGAGGTCGAGGTCAATTTCATTATTTACGCTGCGTCTCGCCATTCTCCATGGACCCCCGAGTGGGGTCAGTCATAGCCAGCCACAAATAGCCGCGAATATATCGACGCTGTACTTGGAGACGGAACTCCAAAAAGAAACGTGAGACCCAGCTGATCGACGCTTCCTCGTGTGTTACTGATATTTAGGGTATTGATCCACCTTGGCATTTGGCCGGCCGTCGTCAATGTGAAATGTCGTCGCGTGGCAAGGCACATCTCTGTCCTCGTCTCCAGACACCTGTCGTCAGTTAGCTGCAGGATGCCAGCGTCCGAATCGGCAGTCCTCATGTCGGATTGATAGTTGTCAAAACAACTTCCAGGTCAAGATATGTATACTTCCTCCGCACGATACGTTCACCCTTTTCCCCCTAACGCTTCTGAAATTTGGACACTGGAACGCTAGTTAGGCGCAAACCTCTTCCCATTCAGGGCATTGGCTGTGTTCTGCTGCAAACCACGTTCATACATACAACCTATACTCTGGCAGTTGCACTCTCTCGTCTGTTGCTTAATATTTAATCCTTCCGCTTCTTCACAGTGCGTTTGAATGGCGACGCTAGACATCGATGTAAACGATACACTGGGCGCCATTCTTATCGGTTTCGCAGTGTCCAGCTTACTCTATGGCGTCCTTTGTAGCCAAGTCTACTCGTACGTTAGGCGATATCCTTACGACAGGGCACAGTACAAATGGCTGGTGCGATACCCTCCTGCTGCATTTTGAGATGTCTCAATAATGCAGAAGTGATTTAGGTTTTGGTTGTCCTGTTCGTTTGCATTTCGTGCCACACCGCCGTTCCTCTGAAGACGATGGTTTAGACTACTGGAAACAGCTGATCAGGCGCTCATTGGACATGTCGTTTACTTCTACACAATCGTGAACTTTGACAATCTCGTAACACTTGTGGAGGCAAGGACTATATGGTGCGTAGTACACCCTTCCGTGCACCCGGCGAACATTCAAGATGACGGGTGCCAATTTTATCTTTATGCCGTTGCGATAATTCCTTCCAACTGGATCGGTTAGGTCTGTCATCGTATGTACATCCGATTTCCATCCCTGTATCGTTGGTTCATGGTGCTTTGCAGTTGCAGCTTACTATCGGTGTGAGTGCGCTAGTGCAATCCGACCGCCTTCAATTAAATACGTGTAACTGTCAGGCAGTCGTCGGTGCCATTGTGAAATTATGCTATGGAATGCGTGTATACCGATGTGAGTGCCAGTTTCTTATTCCTCTTCCTTTTGTTGATCCACCTTTTCCAGTCAGCGGCAATAATGCATATATTACAGCCGTGATTGTACGACTTCCCCACTCGACCCTGGTTCACTCTCACGTAGCCCTCTGCAGGTTGTGCTGGCTATAGGACAGCTTGGTACGTTTATCAGAAGTCTTGTATCTGTCGATGAGCACGTACCTATTCCGTGGTGCATCAGGTCTTGCATTAGGTAAGCGAATCTTGCTATTTGTCATTATAAAAGGTCTTAACTCGACTCAGCGTTTACAGTCGAAGCGTACGTGCACTTGGCACACATCGTGTACCAAGTCCATTAGCTGAGATCTCCTTCACTGTTTAGTTTTAAACTCTCTAGTGTTTTCGAAGTAATAAACCTCAAAGTATGTGTTTTTCGAGCAATTTGTCAACATCGCATTTATATCTGCGAACAGGTTCTTGGCACTACCTCGCTCGGTGTCGGTGTCCTCACGGATATCGTCACGGCAACTGCGCTATGTTTTTATCTTTCCCGGATGCGGACAGGACATTCGACGTGCGTAAAAGACGTCTGTTATGAGAAGCCGCTGAAATTAACTACCTGGGCTTACAGGTCAGATTCGTTGATCAAATCGCTGGCTCGGTATGCCATAAATACTGGAGTAGTGACAAGGTCTGTCTCGCTGGTGGGCTTGCCTGTCGCTTGAGCTCAGTATTGCCTACAATAGTACCATGAGCATATCCACCGTAGTTCTGGTAAGTCAAAGTGTACGTAAAATTGAATCACTGACCCGATGCGTGAATGCCAGTTTAACGCCATGCCATCTAAGTTCTATTTCATGGCCACCTATTTTACTTTGAGCAAATTGTATGCAACATCGTTTTTAGCAACGTAAGTAACACATTGTTTGCTCTCTCACGTCTTGAATACGCCCTTTTCTGTTCGCAGATTGAACACGCGCAAGATCGTGAAAGGTCTCTCTCCCTTTTTTACTTCCTTCTCTCTTCTGTGTCTGATCAACGATTTATTAGGTCGAGGTACGGATCGACAAGGCACGACAACTCGTCCTGTGACAAACCTATTCGACGGTGGCACACGAGTGCAGGTAGAAACATGGCGTTCTAATCCCGTTAGTAACCTCTTGCCCGTCCTTTTGACTCACGAATGTTGACGCGCAACGGGACAGGATGTTCACGTCGACAGCTTCCCGCTTGAATCCTTCTATCGTCGTGATGACTATGAAGCTTGGGGCGACAAAGTGTGCAAAGTTTGCTTTATTTCGTTTCGAAGAGATCACTAATTCATTTTCTTCGCTTGGCTGCGGACCTATCACCCCAGAACACATATTCCATGAAGGCTGCTGAACTTCACTCGGACGACGAGCGACGACAGCGCATTGCGCCCGGCGCGTACATTGTACCATGAATTGGTCACTTTTGCCGATGGAAATTTCACAAATGTATAATTTTTAGCAAATTGTCTATCTTGTTTATCGTCTCTTCAAAATCCTGCTTCTAGACCAAGTCGTAGTCGTTCGTTCTCCGTTGTACCTTCGTTCCCTCTTTTTCAGACTGTCACAGACACCTGTACATATATTGCGCACGCCGAGCGTCGTATCTACGTAGATTATACGTGCGTGTGTACACGCCTGAAAAGTTGTATTTCGTGACTTCTTTCACATGTAGTAGTTGAAGAAACAATAAAGGAGCGTACTCAAAATTGGCTTTGGATGGCATACTGACACAGTCTAACATCATTACTAGGTTTGTGTTCCGCTAATTATAACCATACTTACCTGCTCCTGCATCAGGATCCCCAAAGCGATACCCAAGAGACTTACCACGATGCGCAATGAGACTGTTCGCGGCGCCGAACCCCATTCCCCTTATTCTGTGGCGAGGGCTGGCTTCGACAATCCATTTATCGCCGGCAAATTCACTCGCAAACCAGGATTTTGACGAAGCTTCAGCAAATTGCCTTGCAGCACGATATCCTGGCGGTCCTGGCGTCAAGGCCGCTTCATTAAATTCTTCACTTTGCGACCGAGAGCCTCAACCGCGGCCATGTCGGCCTTCGACGTGCTTGTGATGCGCAGGACACGCCGCGCGTCCGAATGTCTCGCAACAGCAATGCCTTCTGGAGCGTCACCCGGTGTTCTGCAGTAGCAAATTCGACTTGCTCGATGTTAGGCTGCAACGAAGCCTTGACGACATCCCAGTCAATGCCAGCAGTGAAGCTTTGAAGGACGAGTGAAACTACTGAGACGCCCGTCCACTGAAAGAATCTTCAGCTTACAGAGAAATGATTTGAGTTACACAAGGTACTTTGACCGTTGCGGCGTCCAAAGGAACACGTAGTCGTCCTCAGGAGAAGACGAGTATCTTTCTGGAGCACTGGAAGAGGCAACGTCAGGAGTTGAGAGAAGTAGAAGCGTCGCTGTAATTGGATAAGAGCGAAAGGACTCGAAATATTAGGCGAATTGGTCTGGAATATGGTCTCCAAAGACAATATTCTCTTAGCTATTACCGCAAAAAGCCAGTCTTCAGGACGCAGTCAAGCAAGCATGGCATGTACACCAAAATCGTGCCTCGCGAGTTGGTAGGAATACGCAAAACTAAGGCTGACCGTACAATCGGGTATCCAAACCGACTTGGCAGAACTGTATAGCACAACGAGTGCACAGGAGATCAGGAGTTCGATGAAAGGATAATTTCTGACAAGGGCATAACCAACACAATGTCTTTACACTTGCTATACACAACCTTTGCAAGTATGCAAATCGAAGGGAAATGGGGCTTCGACCTCATGAGAACACGTTCCCGTCCACGCGCAGCCGGTCTCAGTCCATAACACCTTGTCGGGCTTGGAGACATCGTTGCAGAGATCGAAATTTGGGATCTGTCACGGACTAGCAAACCTGCATATAGTGGAGTAATGGAGAGGGCCTCATATAGACTGCATTTTGAGCATGAGAGCGTTCGAGTGGCGCCTTTGAAGGCAGAGAAGAGGTGAAAAAGAGAAGACTAAAGCAGATGAAGAGACTGTAGAACACACGTCGACGGGTGTTCGACTCAGCGGAGTCCGAAGCAGGCCGCCGTCGGGCCGTTGTAGAGGCCGTGTTCCCACCAGATCGTGAATCATGGATCATGACAGCTGTGCCGGTGCAACAGAGCACGTCGTCCATGCACTTGTCCTGATCCACTATGTCGATGCTTAATAAATTCAAACAGGGAGCACAGAAGGCCGGCCTACAGGCTACTGCTTTCCTGCAAAACAGTTCAAACAAGATCTCTTCAGAAAGTCGGGAATTTGTCCAGGGATTCACATTACCTGGCGAAGCAGAAAAAGCTGCCAAGATCCTCGACAGTTTTCTAGGTGCGTCCTTCCGTCTTCAATTCTCCATACAGTTCCCTCAAATTTCCGAAAGCCGATCCAGAACGCCCCCAGTCAGCTTTGAACTCCATCCCGAAAGCCGTGCTCCAGAACGCTCGTGGCAAGTAGCTTTCGTGTATTGGAATATGGCGTTGCGACGACGTTGACTACAATCATGTAGGCCTTGCAATCTTCCAGGTCATCAAAGCTGGGTTCGTGTTCTCTGGCAAAGCAGGGTCCGGTCTTGTTATCGCGCGTTTGCCTGACGGTTCTTGGTCCGCACCGTCTTGCATAGCAACGGGCGGCCTGGGATGGGGCCTGCAAATCGGCGCAGACATCACCGACTTCGTAATCGTTCTGAACAGTGAAGACGCCGTACGTGCCTTTTCCCTCGGTGGAAATGTCACGATCGGCGGCAATATCAGCGCAGCTGCGGGGCCCATCGGTACTGGCGGAAGTGTACAGGCGACCCTGGCGCATCCCGCGCCTATGTTTTCTTATTCGAAGTCTAAGGGTATGTTCGACACCTGTCTGTGCTCCGTCCTGATTCGATTCATCGTTTGCTTTGCAGGTCTTTTCGCTGGACTGTCGCTAGAAGGGACAGTACTCATTGAACGCAAAGACGCCAATCGCGATTTTTATGGCTCTCCTGTCCCCGCACGAGACATTCTCGGTGGACGCGTTCCTCCACCTGAAGTAGCCTCTCGTCTCTACGAGATCATTGAAGCAGCCGAAGGCTTCGATGAATCTGGTCTTCCCGAAGCCGCGTATGTACCCACAGCCAGTGGCGATCATATGTCTGTCGGGAGACCGGGTGAAGCGCACATGGTCTTTGATGCCGATTCTCATTAAACGGCAGGCACTCATGATTTTTCAACGCTCGATTGTCCTTTTTCTCCCAGAATGAACCGTAACAATATGTATTCCCTTTCCACGGGCGACAGCCAAGTCCCGTCTCGCTGCCCGCAAACGCCTAATGTACATATGCACCATGGATGTACGATACCTAATGCTATTCACGATATTTTCTTATTCTCTAGGAGTTTACTTTGATGTCCTGATTCACACAGACAAAGCAGACCATTCATTGATTTCCTTATTCATGACATGAGATGGATTGTACTAGGTAAATAGGAAGCAGATGTCCCGCACAATGGAACTGAGGAACCATCAGCTCAAGCTCAAGACAGTGGCCTCAGACCTTTAAGCTTTAAGCTTTAAGCTTCAACGTTCAATTCTTGCAGAGAGCCTATAGACATCAATTTAGTATTATTTCTGGTTAGGTTTGTCACAGGTTCCTGAGCAGGGAACAAACGGTCAAAATGGTACAGTACTCATAAGTTGTATTAATTGTTGATTACCTGTGCATTCTAAGTCCATGAAAACATTATGTTCTGTCCAGCAAGGACTGTCAAACAGAATCTGGGATATGTGGTGTTCTATGGAGTCATTTGGTTGAGTAACCAAAGGACCTGATGATAGTTATCACACACTGGCCTTTTCTTGATGCTGTAGCATCATCCATCAGTTAGAGAAAGTTATATATAAGTCAAAATTCCAACCAGACTAAAGATGTCCCTTACTTCATCAATCAAGTCCAAACATGCATGGTAGACAAATGAACTGATGTCTTCTTGATTCACGACTTCTGGGCAGACCCTAATTTATTGTCCTTGGGCCATAGGTCCTGGTCAATCTTCAGCAATTGAAATTGAACAACATGTGTTGCCCTAAAACAACCTGCCATTCATTGTGATGGTCCCTATCAACCACAATGTTTTGAATCTAAAGCCCATGATTCAGTGGAACTACTAGTCAAGATAAATGCCAAGTATACTACCAGACATGTGTCAAGATCCCATTTTGAGAGGCTGAAACAAGAAGTGATGTGTTTTGGCATCCCATACGACCTAGGTGTTGCTAGACTATGGTGCATCCTAAGTGAAAATACACTTACACACAATCCTTCCAGCTGCAAAAACACATATAAACAAGAGAGCCGGAATGATAACCAATGTTGCTTACAACTCAAAACACATCCCAAAACCTGTCAGTGAAGTCATCCGACCAGCATGACTTCAAGAAGGAAAACACATCGAGCACAGGGACTGAGAGACCAAGATGTTAATATTTAATGTTTAAGGTTCAACTGACAAGACGGCAAATGTAAGTTCCATACCTTCATGGAAAACCAGATAGAGTTGTGGATTCTTTAATGAAGAATGACCCATCATCTGCAACATATTTGGATGCCTGGGCCACGCATGATGAAAGTTGTACATGCAAATTATCAACTTACCAACAAGATTCCCATGCCTTCACGTCTTTCAAGAATGACTAGTACATGTGAACAATCAAACCACGCCAAGCAGAGAAAGATTGTGTTGACCTTTTTGCTAGTATATGTCTTCATGATAACATCCTGACCTCTCCACGAAGCTTCCATGACTGCAGACAGATCTCCTTCTGAAGTCAAGCAGCGAAGCAATTTCAGATCCTTCCGATCGATGATCATGGACGAATTCTGGATGATGGCTCATTTGAACGGCTGTGTCGATGGTGGAAACACGTACCTCTGTCTGCAACAACTTCTTGATATCAAGCAATGAATTTTGTGCTTGAGCAGTTAACTGTGAATTAGCAGCAGTGACGAAGGCTATCAGCCTGTTTTCAATCCCTTGCATGCTAGCAACTAGTTCAGAATGCTGATTCCAGATATCAGCTTTACAAGAATCAGAAAACTGGCGAAATTCAGATAAGATTTACGCCTCCATCGAGCCGGTCAAGCTAACAAGTCGAGAGAGCAGGTGTTCGACATGGACAAGGGAGGTGGTCTATAAAGGTGTTAAGTACTACCTACAGATCTCGAATAGCAGAGGATTCCCAACCTGAAGCTGTCTTTGGCATTCATCGATGCCAGTTTTGCAATCCGACAGTTTCTTAGTGAATGAGCTCTGTTTGACTAGGCGATGAACAAATACAGCATCACAGATAGCCTTGCATACCAGTCGGGTTTCCCCTGGTAATCTTCACGGGCTGATATCAGATGTTGATTCCAATATGAATTCAGAATGACGGACCTCAGGAGCGTTCCAATGCAAGGGTTATCCCCTGCTGCTTGGTCGATGATAGTACGGTGCTCGGCGAGTTCAACATAAAGACTAAGAACCAAAGTAGCAGCCTTCTTGCAGTTTCACGAGCTTCCTGTTTCAGTATCCGTGCACTCTGAACGGGCAAGTCAATGGTTCAACTCGAAGGATGATGAATGACTATAAGCATTACCTGTGTCAGTTGCACAATGAGGATAGCATCTGCAGCAGCTGCACTTAAAGGTGGCAGAGTACTTCCGGCGTCCTTAACACATGTCAAAATCAACACAATTGTACTGGAGTTCACTCTGTCCATTGGCAGGACGGCGGTGGGATGTAAGTAGGAGATTCTGAACGTGGCGACGTGGATTACAAAGATGTTGAGCGTGCCCTTGCTTTTATATTCCTTGCATAGACTAAATCATGAGAATGACAGAGCTGTCAACTGCACTAAAGAGCACCCAATCATATTATGTGGTCGAAACAGCACTTCGGGGATTCGGGTTCGGGGATTTGGGTCCTAGCCTAAAGCGCTTGAAGCACAGTTGTCGCCGGACGAATGAATGAAAGACAAGGTGCATGCACCGGAGCACATCGCTGGAGTCGGCGACGACCGCCGATGATCATGGACAAGGCCGTTCAGCGTACAAAAATTGACACGTACCCTATAGGAGAGCGTAGCATGGGTTGATACTCTTTTCAGTCCGGTACGCCTGCGGTTGAGAAAACAGTGCGTTCTGCTCTGGACCTACACGCGTCCGTTTGACAGTGCTGGGATGGTAAGTTATTGTATTACAGATAGAGGATGTACCGGTACACGAAAATGCCAAGAATGCAACCCACGAGATGGATCAGATATACGTGTATATATACATGGTAACAATGCAGGTCCAGAATGTCGCTTGAGGAAAATGACGAAAAAGCAGATGACGATCGGGAACTAGAATTCAAGACGGTGGTGTCGACGTCGCAGCTGGTGCCGTTGCGCCAATACGGTTGCGATTGATGACCACGTTGGACTTTGATGAAGGCGCTGCACCCGTAACGGGCACCGCATCAGCGCTTCTCAAGCGCTTTGCTTGAGATTCTGCGGTCCCCTCCTCGCGTGGTCTCTTCGCGGCCCCTAGAATTGAGATTCCCGCAGGCGCCATCGTGCTGTGAGGCATCGGAACGTTCGTATTGCTCGTAGCAGCCGCTACCGCTGCATTACTGACCGTAGCCATAGCTGGAGGGCGCACGATGCGACTGCCGCGAGCTACACCACGGCCGCGCATCGCCTGGCCACGGGATGCCCCACGAATAGCTGAGGGGTGGTTGCCGTTTTGCGTTGCACCAGTCGACGATGAAGCGGTCGGGTTTGCTAGGAGCATTGTTGGCTTGTGGGGCAATGCAGCGACACCGCCAACAGGAGTGACGCTACTCGTGGTGATGACAGATGGCGACGCTGGAGTGGGTTGAGAAGCTGAAGCAGGATGAGACTTGGCCTTCTTAAGTGCCAATGGGGTGGCATCCGGCGGAAGCTTGCCCTCCTTGATCCAGGCTTCAATTTTAGTGTGCAGGTCACGAATCTGGATGTTGGCCTTGTTAAGCTGTGCGTCCTTGAGCTTGACTTTCGTATTTGACTCTTTCCGTCCGTTCTCCAACCCCTGTTCCAGCGCCTTCGTCACCGCTGCTTGCAGCTCAGCCTCCTTTGTCTCCCACGCCGCTCTCTTCTCCTGCCATTCAATCTCCTTCACTGCGAGGGCTGCTGAAATATCACTAGAATTTGTCGAAGTCGTCGCCGAACCACTTTCCAGTCGTGCAGCGTCGACCGCAGCCTTGAGTTCCGCTTCGTGCGCCGCCCTGATTGCCAGCAGTGCTTCTTCGTGTTGCTTTCGCAGTTCATCGGAATCAGCAGGTGTTCTTGCAGTCTGCAACTCGTTTCTGGTTTTCTCAATGGCACTATTGACCGCAGCTTCCAAAGCTATCTGCGCGCTCTTTTTGTCTTCTTCTCTCCTATGAGACACGTCTTTCATCCTCGACATGAGCTTATCCTGAAAACAAAGAGTTAGATCACCCTTGTTTGGGCTGTTGAAAGTCACCTACAAAGGCCGTTTTGTTCCTTTCTGAATCGGATTGCAGTTTTGCCATCCGTTCATTAAGGGACTGAAAACGACGTCAAGATCAAACGTACAAGAGTCTTATCAGTGCGACTTACAGCAATTTGTGCCAGACTTTCGTCACGAGCCTTGATGAGCTCAAGCTTCTCGGCCTCCCAATTTGCAGGGGACTCAGTCACCGCAGATGGCGGACCGGTAGCTGACTGTGCTTTCTCCAAAGACGCCTTTTCTTGTAGCAACCGTTCGCGCTCTAACTTAAGAGAAGCCTATAAGAGTACGTTATGATCAAGGGCAAGATCATGCAATGAACAAACTCACGATCTCGGCATCCCGAGCATTAACAGATGCTGATGCAGACTGTCCTTCAGTTTCAAGACGTTTTTTGTCCCCTTGTAGAGACGCGAGCTGTGTTTCAAGCCCCGTGCATTTCGCCATTGTCTCGTTCTTCTCTTGAAGAAGCGTCCTGGCTCTTAGACTTGCCTTTGCCATCGCCTCCTTGTAATTGCGCATGTTGTTCTCCAATGCCGCTACCTGAAACGGAGATCAGGATGTCATCGCACAATGATTCCAAGACTTCACAGACTCTTTCTTTTTGAACCGTCGCTTCCGCGTCGGTCGCAGTCTTCTCAGCCGTCAAGGAATCGATCTGATCCTTCATCGCTTGAGCTTCACCAGGGTCGACACGATTGGTCTGCCATACATATTAGTCTATGAATAGCTATATTAAGCGTGAATTTCACCTTGCTGAGGAGCTGAGCATTCCGCTCTTGCCACTTCTGGCTTTCTTCTGTCAAACGTTTGATCTGGTCATCACGGGCCTGAACTTCCGCCTGGGCGACGCGCGCCTGCTCCTTAAGAGGCTCCAATTGTGCGGACATCTTCTTGAGCTGCTCATCCAGCTGCCGGGCTTTCCGACTGTGAGCTTCTGCATCGGCACGCAAAGTAGAGTTGCTCTCCCGAAGAATGTTCAGCTGATTGATGCGTTCCACCAATTCCGCATGTTGAGCAGCAGAAGTAGCATTCTGCACCGCGCGTTCACGCTCCTTCGAGGGAGTCAATCATTTCGAAAAGGTAGGAAACTAAAAACAACATACCTTAACCAGTGCGGCGCGAGACTCCTCCAATGATTGAGACATCTGCTCGAGTTGCGCTTTCAGGCGCGTGTTCTCTTGCTTGCTCAGCTCAAGCTGTAGATCAACAATTTCCTTCTCTTTGCGGAGGTAGGACACAATCGATCTCATTTCAGCTAACTGCGTCGCCGCACCCTCCTCCCCAGCAGCTGGCGGTAACGATGAATCTGCATCCGCGGCTTGTCTAATCTTCGCCGCCTGCGCCGTGACCGACTCAAGGTGCTGATGAAGGAGATTGTTCTGCTCGGAGAGACCTTTACACCTGTTTGATTTTGAATTAGTAAAACATACTGAAACTTTGCGTGAACTCACCTGTCCTCGAGATCAGCTGCCTGTTTCTCAAGAGCCTCCTTTTGTTGCTTCCAGCTGTTCTCAGAAGCAAGCAATTTAGCCGTTGCAGTCTCAGCAGCGGTTTGGTTTTCCAGAGAAGAAGTACGAAGCTCCGAGACCTGGCGCTTCAGGTTGTCAACGTTCTTCAACGATTCAGCATGGAGAATAATCTCGTGAGAATATTTCTCCTCAGCGAGCTGTTGAAATCCAAGTCAACAACATTCTGGATCGAGAAGCGGGTCTGTACCTTCACACGCTCCTCCTGCTTCTGAATCTCAGACTCCCAAGTATGGCGATCATTCTCTGATTCCTTGCTAGAGGTCGTCAAGTCGACAATCGTGTCCTCCAGGACCTTCTTATCGCTCAACCAAGCTGCGCGTTCGCTCGCCGACGAATTCTGGAGTTCCGAATATTTGACAGCCATATCAGCACGTTCCTTCTCGGCGGCTTCAAGTCGCTCTTGAAGTGCACGAATTTCAGACTGTGAAAAAGTCATTTTGAGCTGAGAGGATTCTATCACAAAAAAACTCACCTGGTGTCGAACGATCTCGGCTTCCGAAGAGCTCCTGAAATCGTCAAACGTCGCATTGAGGTTAGTCAAGGCCAGTTCATTGGCAGAACTGAGCTCTGTCATCTCTTCAACGCGCTGTCGGGCCGTCTCGAGATCCATTTGAGATATCTTGAGCTCAGCGCGAAGATCAGCAATTTCCGCCTCCAGATCTGAGGCCTGGTCCGACCCTTCTACATTGTTCTGCGCGCGCGAAGGGCCCGAGCGCTCGTAGAAGGCAAGCTTCTCTTCTTTGCCAGACAGCTGCTTTGTGAGATCCTCGACGCGTTCCTCCAGATGCTTCTGCTTGGTTTGTGCTACGGCAAGCGCAGCGTGATTGTTGGACAACTCAACCGCCTAGAACAGAATATATCAGATCCATACGGACGATGCTTCCACCATGAATACTAACCGACTTATCGAGCTTGGTCTGCATATCCTTGAGCTCGATATCTTTCTGTAGTGTCAACTGACGAATGGTATCGCGCTCCTGGGAGAGCTGTGTCCTATAATCTTGCCTATTGCGACCATTATTGCAATGGCAGCGAACTGAGAGCAAGGCACTTACGCTTGACTTTCCAGTGCAGTCACTTGACCTTCCAAGCGCCGCTTCTCATTCTCCCCTGCCAGCTGTAAATCGTTGTGCATGCGCTGAACATTGCCCATGAGATCAGAAAGATGCGAGCGTTCGATTGTCAGAGTCCTGTTTTCCTCCACGAGACGGCTTCGCATTGCCTGCCAAAAAGCACGTAAGAATAGGGAACTCTTTGAAGCGAACTTTTCTCTTACCTCCGCAATTTTCTTTTCACTCTCGCGGTTCACAGCCTCGGCGCGCAGCCTCTCAATGTCTTGCTGAACGAAAACAAGATCTTCTGTCTTCTGAGTGAATGCCTGATCTAACTGCACGTGTCGAGTAGTCAACTCCATGTACCGCGAAGTAACAGACGAGAGTTCGCTTTGCAGAACGGCAATCTCGGATTGTGACGCGGCGTTGCGATCTGTAGACTTGTCAGAATACGGCATGCATGACACACAACTTCACGCACCTCCTAAGACCTCAGTCTTTGCGTTGGCCTTGGCGAGAGAGGAGCTGAGTTGTCTCACTTCGCCCTGGGCTTCGCGAAGGCTCTGCTGAACCTCAAGAAGGTCCTCACGAAGACGTTGAGCATCAAGTGCATCCTCCTGTGCCTCAGAGTCTGTAGATGGGCCAGACGGCTTGCCGTTGGGAACAATGCCTGGCGCCGAGGTAGAACCATCGGCTTCTGTCGACGACGCCACCTGCATGGCGGGAACAGGAACATTCTCGCCACTCTGCAGACGGCGTACGATATCCTTCAGGGCGTCACGCTCGCGGAGGCACGCTTGCAACGTGGTCTCGTGACTGCCCTTCTGCTGATCAAGCTTCGTCTGCATGTCGACGAGCGCGTTATGAGCTTCGAGCAGCGCGTCGTTCTGTTCCTGCTCCATCTCTGCGCGTAACTGACGCTCGCTGTTCTCCATTTTCTCGGCAAGCTCACGAGTGATGCGCAACAGTTTCTGATTCTGCTCCTGCAGTTGTGACACGTTCTTGAAGAGCACAAGCTTGTTGGTAATGACACCTGTGACCGAGTCTTCATCGACAAGAGGAGTGTCCTCCATGTCAACTACCGTAACGTGAGACAAGCAAAAAAAGACGGAAAATGGATGGGCGAACCATCTTCTGCCGGAAGAGTTGGATCGTCGCGTCGAGCAAGTTCCTTGAGAAGAGTGCGGACTTGACGACCCAGATCGTCGGCTTGCTGCTCGAGCAGACCGTTCTCCTTCTGCGTCGCATCAAGCCTGAATAAATGAGATCAGTACAAAATAAACAAGACAGCAACAGCACTTACTTCGCTTGTACGTCGTTCACAGCATCGCGGAACTTGAGAGCGGCCGCAAGTTGCGCAGAAAGCACACTAGCCTCCGCTTTAGTACGCTCGTACTCAGTGCGTTGCTGCTGCAAGATAGGTGCCTTTAAAAAGATTCAATAGAAATTCAGGCACGTAACCGTGTGTAATATTACCCTTTCTTCAATCTCACCGACCACTCGCCTCAGCGTGCGCTCCATGTGTTCGTGTTCCCGACATTTGGCGGTGAACTCATCTTGCAGTGCGCGGAAACGTGCGTAAAGCTCCGTGAAGGAAAGCGGCTTACCAGAGCGCGCCGACGCAGGCAGGATGATGCCCGCTCTCGAGGTGGAGCTCCGCGCAGAAAGTTGTGCAGACGCCGACTGCACCAAAGCAACAGTGGGACTGAGATCATGGGCACCGCTTGGGCCTGGTGATGGTGGTCGAGACGCAGATGGCAAAACGCCAGATGCAGAAGGCGTTGTAACGCCCCCAGAGGGTGGAGGCATCATGCCATTCAAAGCCTGCTCAAGCATTTGCGAGTGACTCCGCTCGCGCTCTAGTGAGTCTACCGCCTCTTGGCGCTCCTGCTCGAGTTGAGCACGCTCTGCCTCCAGGTCGGCCTTGTCCTTCTCGAGCGCAGCGATGCGCTCCTCCGACTGACGGGCCATCGTTTCGTATTGTCCCTCGACTTCTTTCAGTGCGTCATTTGCCTCGTCAGTACGCTTCTCCAGAAGCGAAACCAGACGCTTGAGACTGCGCGTCTCGCGTTCCCAGGCGCCACGACCATCCTCCAATTGAGCACGCACATCACGCAGCTCCTCACGCACGTCATGTAGATCGCCGTCCTTTTTGCGTTGCTCGGCTTGCAATGCCTTGACGCGTGACTCGGCGGACGCCTGCGCCATCTGGCTCTCATCAAGTTGGGTCTGTATAGCTGTTACCTGTGTGCGAGTAGAGATGCGTAGGGCGGAATGCTCGGATTGGAGGGCCGTGAGCTGTGAAGTAATTGATTTGTTCGCATTTTGGGCAAGCGACAGTTGCGACTCCAAGGTCGTTACTCGCAGCTGTGGGTAGTCGTTAAGCTTTAATACTTAGCTCATCCGCGCCACAAACCTGTGCGCTGCCTTCTCCAGCCTTGGCCTCTCTCACTGTGGCCTCGAGGTTGGTGGCTTCTTGTCGTGCTTGCTTGAGACTTGCACGTAGGCGATCGAGCTCGGCCTCGCGCTCCTCGTCTTCGGCCTTGATACGACTGATGACACCTACAAGATCGCGTTTCTCTTTGAGAACAGCCGCAACCTCGTCCTCCTTCGTCTGAATCTGGCCGACGCGGTCACGTAGAGCATCGTCCTTTTTGCTGAGCGCGTCTTTCAACGCGTCGATTTCGTTCTTGCATTCGGCCAGTGCGGAATCGTAGCGGCCGGACTCTAGCTTGTCATCCTCATTCGCTTGTCGAAGTTGCTCTATTTCCGCATCTTTCTCGGCTAGTTGAACATCCTTATCATGCGCCAGCGACTCCCTGTCTTGTAACGCCTGGTCAAGCTCAACCTCTGAACGTTCCTTCGCCGCCTGCAGGGCGTCAATTTCCCCACGAAGCTCGACAGATTCGAGAACAACACGATAGAGGGCGATGATATGCTCTGAAGTGGGCTTGGATGCTTCAATGCCAGGGACCAGCGACGCAAGCGCCTCAACATCAAGGTCGTCAGGAATTTCGTGAATGCCATCGCGTGCCTCTTCTTCTGCGGCCTTCTTGGTCTTGCGGCGGGTCTTTACCGCCGTCGCCTTTCCCTTTGAACTCATTGTGGAGAGCGGAGAGGAGCGGTCATCAAAGATAGAAAAGTGAAGGGTAATTGGAGGTCAAGCTGCTAATCACTGTCAGCCGGTGAGTGGCAAGAAGCGAGTCACGATGACTCATGTATCCTGAAAAGGCAAAGGCGTTGTGATATAAGGCCGTATGTTCAAAACATTGTTTTCCTCTCGCAAAACATATTTCAATGTCGGGACCAGCTTCAACTGACAGTGGCTCCAGCTCCAGCTCCAACTCCAGCCTCAACTCCAGCGAGAAAAATGTTGCAGAGCAGGTGAATGGCAGCAGCGAAGCTGAGGATCGCTCTGATCCAGAATCCGACGAGCTCCTTCAAAACACAGAGTCTTCACCAGGAAACGACGCGTCTTCGCAGCCAAACGACGCGTTTTCCGCTTCGTCCTCGACCGTGAAGGACCAAACTGCGTCTCCGGTCGTGTCTCCAACGAAAGGTTTGTCGTTTTCTCTGATATTCCGCTTTTCTCGAATTGCTGCCGACATATAGCTTTGCCTTATTGTCTAAGCACCACCACCATCTCAGCGATTCCCATCCATGGCCCCGTTGTCGCTGTCACAGGAGCCACTCGACACTGTCTCTGAGCCGAAAAAGTGTCCCGAAATATCCGACGATGATTTGGGATTTGACGCGCTAGAGGAACTTATGTCGCGTACTCAGCCCCGCAGGTCCCCCAGAAAGCCCAAGTCTCAGGCGTCCGTCGTCGGTTTTCCCGTTGACGAAAGCGAGATAATCGTCATCGATAGCTCTTCGGAAAATACGCCTGCGCGCCAACTGCCGGGGTCATCTAAGCGCTCCGCCACTCCCGACACATTGCTCTCCCAATCTTCCAAATCACAATCACGTTCACGACGACATCCTCCATCCTCCGCTGGCACCCCTCCTTCACTCTCGCAGAAGCGCAAGCGTGCGTTTGACGCTAAACCACCTTCCTCCCAAGACAGAACCTCCTCAAAGCGTCTTAAGCTCAGCGAGGGAACGGCCTATCACAGCCAAAACCACACGCATCTTGATGGCAATGTCACCATTCAGCTCGGCAACACATTGTTCAAACTCCATCGCAGCCGGCTGGTGATGAACAGTGCCTGGTTTGCATCCTATTTCGAAGATGAAAACACAAAGCAACGACAAATACATTGTATCAAAATGAAGGGAGCGCGTGCTAAGGACTTTGAGGTCCTCTTGGACATGATGGACGATGCCATGTGAGTGGTCACGTATGTGAATTCAACGCGGCTGAGCACACATCTAACTCGGCGAACAGCGACTACATTTACGAACCTCCCCCATTCTCCATCGTAGCAGCAGTTCTACGAGCTGCGTCGACACTTTCATTCGACAAGTACGCAGCGTTCGCTGAGAAAGCCACCACGCGCATGTGGCCGGCCGCTCTCGAGGAACTGACGCCCGAGCGCATTCCGCATGCAGCAGAGACCGTCTTTCTGTTGCGGGCACATCCCATCACCGACTGCCACGCTGTCCTGAAGCGTGCACTCTACGAGCTCGTCCGCGCTCCCAACTTTGGGCAGGGCATCGATGGGCTCTCCATTGGCATGCACGACTTCATGCGCATCGTCATGGCACATGGCCAGCTATCGCAGCTCTGGCGCGAGAACGCCGTGGCCGCTTCGAACATGTTCGTGTGCCCTCAAGCGGCTGGGGACGAGGGCGGGGGCACGGAGGCAGCGGTCTCATGCGTCACTCGCGATCCGGCGAAGTATGCGGAGGTGCACACGAGGCTCGTCCACCAAAGCGGCGTGTATGAAGAGTACAACAGCGATGTACTATGTGGGCTGCAAGCTCTGGTCGATGCTTCTTGGAAAGCTGAGGGCTTTTGTGATGCGTGTGTAGACCTGCGCCGTCGTGCGTGGTCTGCGGCGCGCGAGAAAGCCTGGCAGAACCTGGACCTCTGGTTGGGGCTGAATGATGACTCGGATTGATCTTTTGGAAAAAGGAACATTGTGCTTACTGCTTAATTGCTTGATTTGTCAACGCATATACCGTCTTTCTGCTTTTCATAAAGGAGTTCTAACCGCAGAATGCATGTCTTGTGCCCTTCAGACTTCTTGTCCAATTCCAAATAACTCGTCGATGATGGGACATGGTTTGCCATATCCGTGCCCTGGCCTATCAGCCTACTTCATGCTTGTTATCTTTGGGGTGCTCATCTTGTACAGAACTAGTGGATCCTTTGTGTCGGGATATTCTCCATGTGTAATGCAAATATTTGCGCTTTGTCTGGCTGGTTCTCAGGCTCATTCAAGCGATCAGCGCTCAGCGCTCAGCATCGACAAGGCATGGACTGCCGTGCACACCAACTGGCATGTACTCAGTGATGGCGACTGACCCGAACTCCAATTTCTGAGTCTTTAACAGTGCGTATCGCTTATTCTCGCCATGAGCAGCCGCTGACCGAAGTCAGCGTCAATCACCGCCCGCGGTGTGCGGCAACGATCGACAGCAATAACGCAGGACTGCACGAGGCAACGATTTACAGTTGCCAAGTAGCTAAGAGGATATTCTCCACGATGCACCTTGTGCCTATCCCCGATCCTCCTGCCAAAGATGCCACCAGGGCAATTGAGATTTTATCAGAATAAATTTTCATAACGTACTTCGTCAACAGCAGTCAACGTCAACTCCTCTGCCAGTCGTTGCTTTGACAATAATGAAATCGCATAATGCGCGTTGCACAGTTATGCGAATGTTTTATGTGAAAGCAAGGTGAGTCTCATTACATTTCCAAATAAATGGCGTCGCTCACTTCTTAGCTGTTCCCGCTCATCCATCCCCTGCTCTCCTTCTTGATAACGGCTGGTACCCTGGTGGGCCTCTTGGCCCGCGTTAGGGATGCCACAAACACCATCCCGGAAATTAGCGCTGCTGGTGCTGGGGCGTCCAGGTACATGCCATATTTGGACTGGTTTTTTGGAGCAAGAACACTGACCAGCCGTTCTAGGGTATACAAGTCCTGAAACGACAGTCTCAGGAAATCGCAGACAAGGCTGCTGCTTTGTTTCTTTCCCTTTGTATCGAGGTCTTTGATCTTTTCGCTCCAATGCCATCGAATGCCATTGGCAGTCGACGATAGCACCGAACAGCTCCTGAAGTCGGTAGTTCTGTCTTCATCACACAAGCCTCGAGTCCTGATGTCGTCAAGACTGCTATGTAGAGGGGATATTCAAGAGGCATGCCGTGATATCAGTAATGTTGGGATTATCCATTGCCTGTTTCGACAGTACACGCTCTCTGGGAAGTTACTAGAATGCCGAAACCGTATCAGTGAACACCAACGCTCTTTTCATGTTGCTCTGTGACCAAGCATATCTCGGTAAGCTCAATAGGTCTCATGCGGTTATTCATCAGTGTTTTTAATGATTTATCATAAATTCAAATATAGAAGTTGTTGTTCGCACGCAGCGATGAGCGCTATCTCCAAGATCAAATGAAGTCATGGAATGGTGTCTAGAAAGCGCGTGTGGCATGGACGACCAATAAACAACCCACTGGATTCACACACTTCCAAACGCTCGATGTGCTCGCGATTGAAGAAACTTTGCCATCGGCCAGGCATGTTCAGCTCTTCGAGACGAACAACGTTGCCGGCGGGCGTGAAAGATTTGCACCGAAGTTCCACTAGCTGCACGAAATCACCGCGAAGGTCGCAAATTTGACGGTCTGCGTCCGCTCGCTCCAGGTCTCGCAATATACCTCCGTCTATCGACAATTTGCGAAGAGCAGGGAATAGTGGAATACTGGATACTCCAGATGTCGCACAAGAGATCATATTGCGCCACAACTTGCTACCTTCTCGACCAGAAAACACCAGGATGGAGCGTAATGTGAGATCCCTAACATTGTCGAAAAGACGTGGCTGCGCGAAGTAGTCCGAAATTTCAAGGTTGTCTTCCACGTCTTCGCCATCGTCTTCGCTAGCTTGGTTGACTACTTGTATATCCAAGGTCTTTATTGCTGGACTTCGTGCAACAAAGTCCATGAATAGATGCGGATTAAAGAATGCGGGCCCCTCGAAATCGATGCACAACTCGTGGAGGCGCGGACATGACAGTTGCGAGAAGAGACTGCTGGGCGCCGCGTCTCCGTTGTTATATCCCAACCGTAATACTTCTAGACATGGGAGGTCAAGGGGGGCCGGTGTGAACACGCTTTCGTCCCTGGCCAGAAGCAGTTGATAGAGACGCAACGACGACGCACACCGAGCCAGGACCCGCCAAGCGTGTGCCATGTCTTGCGCTTCATGACACAGCGTTTCGATTCCTTCCCATTGACACGTGAACGTAACGTCTTTAGGTACCACATCAATACCGTCTCGGAATATTTCATCCAAATATACCCATTTGAGATGCGGGGAATTCGAAAACAAGGTTGTTGTGAGTGTTCCTGTCTCTACGACGTTGAAGTACAGTGATTCGAGCATAGGAAAAGTGAAGGAGTTGCGTTCGAGTAGATCAGGGACTGGCGGGTCCTCCCAATCCAGCTCGAAGCGGTTGATGATGACAAGACGCTTGATCCTGCTCTCGCATTGCCGCAAAGTCTGCAGAGAAAGGTCGATATCATCCTCCACATCTAACAGTCCCCCATCAAGTTTCACAGTCAAGTCCAAGGATTTCGACAACTGCATATAACAGGCAATCATCTCAGGGGAAGACAAAACTTCTGAATCAAGGGTGCTCCAAAGTCGCGGTGCATTCAAGACCACAGCACGCCACCTGTGGCATACGGCCGCAAGAAAAAGTGGCCGCACTGTTCTATGCTTCAGGAATTCAGCTGGATGCTTGAGATGTAATCACCGAGCTAGACTCACCAGAAATATCTCGACTAGAAGTTCATTCGGCAACCGCCTAATTGGTGCCACCAGGCCGCGCAGCATCTCTAGTTCGGTGAAAAGCTCTGGCCATTCCTCGAAGGACGGCGCCATTTGTTGTTCCAGTTGGTTGATCCGTTCATGTATTGAGGAGTGAGGGCAATTCGAACTTAGTAGCTCTAATTTACCAAGTACTATCGACAGGTAGCTGTGCAGTACAGTGAGCGAAAAGAAAAGAGTCAACGACAAAGACTCGGAAAATTAGTCTACCTATCCATCGCGTAATGTACGCCACAGCTGGCAGCGACCGCTGGCGGCTTCTCACGTCCAAGTGTTCCGTTCGCTGAAGTGGATATGTTGCTAGTTTCTGTTAGATCGATGGGACTTGGAGATGGGCTCCGAAACTCACCTGCGTTACAGTGAGCGGGGTCGTGGGACAAAATAACAAGGCGGATTGGCTTCAGGAGCAGCTTATGCTTATATCGTAATCGATGAAAGGGATACGAGATCCATCGGACTTCTTTCATAAGTCGGCAACATATGTTCTATGTAAAGGGATGGACAAAAAGAAAGCGGAAAACAATTAGCGTGAACTTGTCCATTGTATCTCCCGCTTTCAGTGGAACGTGCTCGAAACCGCAGATACCTCTCCCGCAGTCAGACGTTTACATAAACCATTAGTACTTTTACCTCCAAAGAGCATTGCGTCAAAAGTTAAATATTCAAAACGTCCAGTGTGGATGTGGAAATGTACGTATCTCGGGCTTACAGACCTCTGGTTCGACGGGATAGGTTTATGACAACCTATTGAAACTGGCAGTAGAAGGGGGCAGAAAGACGTTATTTACCATTGGTAAAGTCTTACCACAAGAGGCGAGTGCAGGTAAGTGATGACTCAGATGGGAGAGAAAGCGGAAAAGGAAAAAATGACATAGCTTTTTGTTCGCCGCGGCGGCCGCAGAAAAGTGGCCGACAAACAAAGACCCAACTTATCAGCTAGGTTACTGATTCGATGCGGGTTTTGTAATCCAACAGTTTCTCGGCGAATGAGCTCCGTTTGACTATGAACGAACAATTCCAGCGTCACAAATAGCCCGACATACGAGTTGGGTTTCCCCTAGTAATCTTCACGAGGTTGGTATCAGATGTTAATTCCAATATGAATTCAAAACGACGGACCTCAGGAGCGTTCCAATGCCAGGGTTCTCCGCTGAGTTATTTTCCGCTGGGTTATCCCCTGCTGGGCTATTCCCTACTGCTTCCACATTGATAGTAGGGAACTTGGCGAGTTCAGCATAAAGAGAAAGAACCAAAGTAGCAGCCTTCTCTGCAGTTTCACGAGCTTCCTGTTTCAGTATCCGTGCACTATGAAGAGGACAGTCAATGGTTCAACCCGAAGGACGATGTACGACTATAAGCATTACCACAATGAGGATAGCACTTGCAGCAGCTGCGCTTAAGGGCGGCAGAGCACTTGCAGCGTTCTGAACACGTGTCAAAATCGACACAATCGTACTGGAGTCCACTCTGCCCATTGGCAGGACGGCGGTGGGATGCAAGTAGGAGATTCTGAAGGTGGCGATGGGGATTACAAAGATGTTGAGCGTGCCCTTGCTTTTGTATTCCTTGCATCATGGAAATGGTAGAGCTGTTGACACTGCACGAAAGAGGACCCAATCATATTATGTGGTCGAAACAGCATTTCGGGGATTCGGGTCCTAACCTAAAACGTTAAAAGCACTAACATAAAGCACTGCTACCGCTGGACGAATGAACGAAAGACAAGGTGCATGCACCGGAGCAAATCCATATCTAGGTTCCTTTTGCGTTAGAAAATCTCATTACTTAAAAAGATCCCGACGCACCCCGCCCTTAGGGATGTTCCAAGCCTGGACCTGGAGAACCGTCAGTGCCTTGCACCAGCAAGTGTACAGGATTTGTATCCTATTTCGGGCGGTCACTGAAAACGGGGAAAAAATCGGACAAGGCGGCAACACGATCGAATATGATTGTAGTGCTCAGGCCGGACATGGCCAATATATGTAGACATGTCGGAAAACATGCGTCTTGAGTCATAAAAATGAGTTGGTTACCTGCAGTACACTTGTTACCAGGAGAACATATGGGCACGTCGGGTTTACGCATAAAGCCAAAGCTGAGAAAGGCTCAAATTTTGGCCACTTGATCTTGGGCAGTATAACGCGCGATAGGAGAACCGGAAAGATGAGAATTCAACGCGCGAGCCACTTGTGCATGACGAAATACAAGGAGTCACTCATTGCGCAACGACAGTATCTTGTTCACGAAAATCCGTATTGGAGTACATCAATCTGACTTTTCAGGAGCGTACTTGCTAGCATCAGTACCGTGGTGCGGATGATTGACAAAGTTGAACCTGTAAAACATATGATCAGCAACAGAAATAAGAGATACGCTGACAGGCTTACATAGGAATAGCAGCTGCAGCGGGCGTGTCAGTACATCAATAGCAGTAAGTAAAGGCTTAGCCACGTACAGAATTTGAGCGCTGAGTAGACCGAGTTGCGGTGGGCCGCGCTTTGCACCCATTCAGGCTGGTCAGACGTGCCATACAGAGGCTTCCCCTCCTTTGCAAGTTGTCGGAGCTCCTTCATGTCCATCTCCTGCTCACGTTGATTCTCGGACCACCCCCAGAAGCGCACTATGAATCCCACATGAATATAACGAAATAGGTTCAACAAAGTGATAGGCCGTTGGATCCATCGGTATTCATTTGTGAGCAATGCACGCCAACATACGAAGTTGATGAGCGACGGTAATGCGTTGTGAAAAGCCGAATTCAAAAGCGGACATCGATCACAAAAGAGAAGAATTATCGTGTCAATCATCCTCTTTTCGTCGAAAAAAGCGAATGAATACGTACGAGAAGAGCGCTGATACGCGAGTAGAAATCCGCCGACGAAACCTAGGACGCCAGCTACGCGGTACGCAACGCGCGACGTGGGAACAGGATCAGCCATGTCTGCGTCCGCGTTGTAAGCGTGTGCTCCATTTCGAAAGCTACAGATGCGTACTCCAGAGTCCGAGGAGGAAGGGTGCGCCGGCAGTTCCTGCGGCCCACACGCCAATGTCGGACGTGCGCATGTAGCGCACAACGCGCGAGGCATGCGGGTCGCAGTCTATGGGCGAATAGGGTGTCTCGATAGCCTTTTGAAGAGGCATGGCAAGTATTGTTTCAACGTCGAGTTCTTCAGGATGGTTCAGAGCGGGAGTGCTCGGCGTGGGGCCTTTCGGAAGCAATACGACTAGCGAGCGGGCGCTCCTTTCTCACAATGAATCTCGTATCAGTAAAATGTGCATACACCAGTATGGACCAGAAGAACGAACATGTAATGATTATTCTATTGTGTCGGCAAAAGAGCATTGTAAAGTGATATTATTGGTGGTATACATGCACTTGATGGTGCATATAAGTATAGGGATAGAGGTAGACATTTGGGTATGTACGTGGATAGGCCAGATGATGTTAGCGGCGACGAGCGTCAACTCCTAGTCTTCCAAAGACAGACGGAAACAGAGAGACTCCTACTCACCCCACCCTCTCTCTTGTAACCGACTACATAGTCAACTCCATAAAATCGAGTTATAGCGACAGACTTGATCGATAATGCATTATGCATAATAGGTTGCCAGCTTCAAGGTCAACGGAGGAATATTTGTAGGATGCAGGGAGGCCTCAACTGATCTCCTTGTGCTTCAAAAGGCAGGCATTTCATGCATTTATGATGTTATTCAAAGCTGGAACGAATTCCTGGTAGATAAACACTTAGTTAAAGACCACGGTATCGTGACCTAAAACTACAGCATCAGATAAGCAGTGCACAGCCGGCTGCTCGAACACGCGGCACGGCATTTCGTGTAAACACAGCCCATTACACAGTCCCGAACAAGTGAAAGGCTGACCTAGACAGAGAAATGTACTGAGAATAGGTCGAAAAGACCATACTAACTGCAACAACTTTGGCCTTCCAGGCATCGTCTTATTTCCAGACTGCAGCGGGAATTCCTACCAGAACCGTTGGCTTCCACAATCTTACCGACATGAACAGGTAACGTCACGAAAGCCACCCGGTGAAGACTCGCTGCATGTAAAATACGTCACAATATGCCGATCATGCGGACTGCCCAAGTCGTGTGTGATTGAGAAAAGAAATGGACACGGCGGCTACTTATACACTACTCGTAGCCGCATCTCCATTCCGACTCACGATTCAAACGTGAATTGGAAGCCAACCTTGTGTGAGGGGCTAGCAGGGGACACGTCGTTGAGCTTTTGGGTGTCGAGGGCAAGACCGAATGCAGCCTTGACACCAGGACGAAGAGCCTGGGTATAGCCAAGGGCAAGAACACCAGCGTTGTTGATCTTCGCTTTGATGTACGCAGCCTGGTCGAGGTATCTGTTCCGCATGTAAGAATTCATGCATACATAAAATAGCCAGTTGCTCACGTCTTGGTGCCGACTTCAATAGCAACACCGCCTTGCGTTGCGCTGGTATCGTAAACAGCCTTTGCACCAGCCTCGACGTCCTGACTGACGCGGTGGTAGTAGCTCGCGTGGAACGTCTTGAAGTTGTTCAAGCCATGAAGAGTAACCGCGTAGTCGAGGCCGTTGTAGCCAATAGCAGCCGCGTAGCGCGTCACCTTGCCTTCAGTGACATTGTACGAGGTTTCCGCACCAACGAGGAAGCCGTCACGACCGAAGACGGTGTCTGCCGTGAAAGTCGGGCCCTGGAGAAGTATCAGCGCACGTGTACCCACATGGGATTCCACACGCGTTGACACACCTTGAACACGTCAAGAGCCGCACGTGTGTGGACACCAGGGAGCTTGTACGCGGTGTTGAAAAGCGCCGTCTTCGTGCCCTTCTCCGGCAACAAGGACGTCGTGAGGTCGAGCTTGAGACCCTTTGCAATAACA
Organism: Fistulina hepatica ATCC 64428; assembly: GCA_000934395.1. NCBI lineage: Eukaryota > Fungi > Basidiomycota > Agaricomycetes > Agaricales > Fistulinaceae > Fistulina > Fistulina hepatica. The sequence continues at coordinate 87,388 of KN882025.1, read as the reverse complement.
TTCTCCAGCTCAATCTGCGAGCGGAGCGCGTTCGTGGTCGTCCATGCCTGGGTGAGGGTGAAACCGTTCTTCTTGTCAACGTACTTGCCCTCGATGTCGCCCGCAATGATACCGCTTCCAGACTTGGTACCGGCGGCCTTGAACGTCACGTTCGAAGGCGTCTTGGTCTTCACCTCGAGACCAGCAGTCTGGTAATAGTAATCCTTGTTAAGCAAGTCATTGGACGACTTGCCAAGATCCTGGAGGCAAAAAATGAACAAAGTCTCGCAAACGAGCTCGTGAACGCACCTTCCAGGACGGGGGAACGGGCTGAGGAAGAGACATGGTGGTCAGAGGAGAAATCGGCTCGATACGGACTTGTGCGAGGAGCACAACAGCATTTATTGGGTGGTGGTGATTTCCATTTAAGGATGACCGTCCCAGTGCCGTTTTTTCCCGAACACGGCGATCAATTGGATTTCAGGACAGTTGAGTTGACGCTTATTTTGACTTCTTCCTTTCTTTTATTTAATTTACATAAATAGCCCGACCTGACCTCCCTATAAAGATGGTCCCTGGATCAGACAGTGACCCTGCTTCTCCGCAACACCCCAAACCAGCAGCTTTGTCGCAACCCTCTCCTCTGCCAGAACCGCCACGCCAATATGGGCCACCTCCTCCTACTGGGAACTTCGTCACAGACGTCCTATCAGTGAGCTCAGTACGCTCAAGATATAACAAACACTGGCTCATTACAACGAAACCCTGCTTTGAACATTTGAAACCAAATAAACAAGAGCGTACAACACGCGCATGAAGTTCCCTGCACGCGTACTAGTCTTTTGACAGGCATAGCTAGTGGTTTTGGCATTGGTGTTATCCGCGGTGTCTCCACAGGTTGGTGACTTGGTTTTTCACATACCAACACGGAGTCACTGAATTTTCTTGAGGTGTCCTTAGGGCGACCAATTGGGCAGTGGGCACATTTACTTTCGTTTCACTTAGCACCTGGTAAGTCTTCAGATCGGAAAAGTGAGGGATCAGGCCTATATTAATTTCTAGGTGGTTGTGTCGCATGCGCATGGAGAAGCAACGACAGATGGTCTCTGAAGTCATGGATGCACAAATCCGGAAGACTAAGCGAGAGTCCCCCTCTGAAACAGAGAGGAAGTAATCCTAAGGCGTATGCGAAATGCGACGTTCAGCACCACGGAGATGCCCAGATGTCCTTCTCCCATCCTTCAACTAGCAGTGGATCATCCTGTATCAAAGCGTTTAACAATGATGCATGGTACGAATGGAGCAGTCACACCTTGAACTTCTGCTGAAAGCCAGAGAATCCATCTCGCAGGATGGCAATATCCTGCGGTGTGCTTGTAGAGGATTCGCGCGTTTCTCTATATATCTGTCGTGCTGTCAGGCATATCAGTCCTCCTCGATCATGTCGACTTCACATACGCGTGCTGCTTTGGGACCTCTGCACGCATTCGTTCGTTAATCGTTCAGACGCACGGGAAGTGCGACCATACCTTTCCTGTGAAAGCATGCAATGGAAAATGACAAGCTCCACGTTCTCTGCTCTCTTGACAAGATCTCGACGAGCTGTCCTTGCGTAAATCAAAAGACTCAACCGCGACATTTCGTGTTCGCAATGTTCGCACCTTTGTCACTATCGTTGAGCTCGCGCGACGGAATGTTTAGGCTGTTCACTATGTGACCGCCGATGTAGTCATCGTCCCGTACATCAATAATCAGATAGTCTTTCCGTGCGACCTTGCCGCTCTTGATGATATCCACGAGTTCCTGCCATGAAGTCCTTCAGCGATTAGGCGTGAAATGCCTTCTACATACGGCAAGGTTCGCACATCTGCATTGATATAGCGGACCATTCCGGGGGATCTGTGGGATGCCAGGTTTCTCGAAAAGCGCGCTCTCACAAACACTTTTGTGGAAGCACGAAACATGCCAGAAATTTCGGGATGGTGACTATGAGGTCCGTATCGGACACTTGTAACGCCGATCAAAGCTGCGAGTCGTCCTTCCCATGTCACTGCTTCAAAATACCTCAACGTTCCCACGTTCCTACCCGTCGCTCTGCAGTTGCTCGTTGCTCTTATATGTTCTCGTATTCTTTGTTCTATCTTAGTCTATGAATTCAATGTTGCTTGAACAATGAGACACGATGCTGGGCAGGCGTGCTTCCTCATCTGACGCGTTCATACGTCCGCGATGCAACATAACGGCCACGTAGCTGTAGCACTGATAGTCATGATGAACTCGTTGCTAATTTTTCTTTTTCTCCTTTCGCGAGACTAGAATCAGCTCTATGAGAAGACAGAAGGCTCCGTACGTGTTTTATGAGAACTTCCTACTGCAGCGTGTCCCCCGCTGATCTTTTGCGGCGCGAGCAGCATCTGCTGACTATTTATCACAGCTCTCTCAAATCGCCCGCGTTTCCAATCCAGCAATCTTGCGGACTGTCCCAAAGCTGAAATTTTTGGGGAAGTTCTGAAGCAAGTCCTGCACAAAATGAATCTTTCCATTATTTAACTGCTCTTCGATATGAACCCTGTCCTAGCGAGCATTATGCTCGATTCAATGCCTGTTTCTATGCACTTGCGTTTCGTATCCCTTATCTGGCTTTTGACACGTGTCGCACTCCTCTTCCATCCCTCGCATTGCATGCCGCTTTGCCTGCCTGCCAACGCTTAGATCGTGCTATTTACCCTATCCGCATCCCCTCTCCATACCATCTGTCCCACGATGCCACTTCTTTCAGCGCTTTGAAAACGACATCCCGCAATATAAGGGTGCGCCTTGACCATAAATATCACTTCACGCTCCCTCTCCGCGTACACCAAATCAGCACCGCGCTCTGTCGCCCTGAGTCCGCTCAGCCGCTGTCATCTATCCCCCGCCTTGGTACGCGCTTTTGTCATAAATTGTTGTGGATTGTTCTCTGATTGTTTATTCTCTCGTGGGCGGACATGATACAGGTGGTCTATCGCGCGTAATACAAGATCGCCAAACGCATCCTCACTTGTTGGCGTGCCCCTCCTATTCTTTACACCAAATACTCGTCAGTTTTGCATTGTATTCAACACTTTCATGGAATTATAGGGACGCTGCCGCATCGTCGAAAAGTCTTTCAGAAGGCAGCTAATTCTCTGAGTAAGCGCCTCGCTTAAATCTGGCTGGTATCGCAAGGTCTCGCAAGGTCCGGTGGCATCGAATCAGGGCATCGTTGCCCTTTCACAGCCTTTTCATCTATCAATGGTCGTTAGGTCGCTGACACGACAGGATACCATTATCCCGCGTTTGGTGAGGTTGTTGTTTCGTTTTAGGAAACTCGTGTCCGCTGCTGTAGTTAGGCCTTGTTCGGAGCCTCTTCATGCCATATTAATCTGTCATTTAGCCCGGCGGAGACCTGTTGTGCACCTGCCGCCAACTTTCACCCCCAGGTATTGTCCGCCCCTTACACCCGCGCTACAGGAGTACGACTGGGCTACCGCAATTATGGACATGACCCTTGCCGCCAGCCGGCCTGTTCATTTCAAATCTCAACACGTGTTGGTGTTCTCGAATGATGGCAGTGAGTCTTCCATTTGTTCCACGGAAGCTGACCAGCCTCGTTGCTTGGTTCGCCATTTCAGGAAGTCATATCTGGCTGGCCGGCTGTGAAAGAGGTATAAATATATACGCGGCCGGTCGGCGTCGTTTTTGTTTCTTTCCTTTGCCCACTTCGCTCGTCTAATTGCGTCTGCAAAGCCTAAACGCGTTCTCTCTCAGCTGCTCAGCAATGTTGCTGACACTCATACTAAACCATTTCTACATGCTTGCCACCTTACAGTGGCATGCGATGCCCCGTGGCACCGCGCCCTACATTCAACATGCTCTCAATCGCCTTTCTCAAGCTTGCGGTACTCGTCTGGTAAATGGCTACGCCTCCCGTCTGATCATCTTCATTGCCCATGTTCCTATCGTCCGCGTCTCTCATGATTTTGCCCGCTCCGTGGTAAACAACCGGGTTGTCAATGAAGCCACTACCTACATTATCGATGAAGCAAACTGGATTGCCGACAACAGCGACATGACCCCCATCGTGCAGAAGGCGAGGGACATTATCGCTGGCAACTGGAACAGACTCGTCGCCCATTGGTGCAACACCTCTGAGGCGCCTGCGTTGACACCTACGCCGACCAGATTTGTCTTTTTCGCCCCAACGCGCACCTTACATACCCTTGTTCCCGTCGACGGGACCACTGTGGTAACACTGTGTCTTTTCTTCATCGCGCTCGCGTGTCTTGTATCCGGCGCTCTGGTACGTACTCTCTTGAAGGCCCGACGCGTCTTTTCGCTCACTGGCTTTGTCTTGCAGTTGGTTCGCTCTTCGATGCCCACGGAAGACACTTCTAACGCGGCAGACACCGACAACGACGCGTCGACATCGGTTCCTGATGCGGTCTTCGCCCAATGTATGCCACCAGAGTCTTCCACGAGTACGCCAGTCGCCCTCGTTGGCGCGGATACTGTATCCGATGTCGTTGATCCTGCATTGCCCGCTCCCGCTCCCGCTCCCGTCACAACCACCGAGCCCGCAGTGCCCGTCGCCGCTCTGACCACTGAACTTGATTCGACGGCTCTCTCATCTAAGGAGATCACGGATACTCAAAGTGTCATTCGGGATCAAGGAGACAGGGACATCGTGGCGGTGACGTGCAAGGCGGAGGCTCCCAACGGTGACGCTACTGTGACCGTTCTTCAAGATAATGAGCCGTCGGCACAGTGCTCTGACCGTAATAACGGTACGCAATGGCCTTTGTAAAATTGCCTTTCTGCGTATGCTGAGATTTTCCTGTGTTACCTCAGATGAATTTGAGACTAGCTCTACCAATGAACAAGTGTTTCCGACTCTTGTCGCGACTGAGGTTCAGAACCCTGGTTCGTCATCGTCCCGATTCAATAATCACGTATTCATTATCTTTCGCAGCTGAACCGGTCAAAATTGTATACGCTCGGCCGGCTGATCGGCCTTCTCCGCTTACTTTTCATACTCCTTCTGAAGAGCAACAGCCTGGTTCGCATCCTTTTTAGTGGCGAAGAAACAAGCTGACACACCCCGTCTCTTTCTAGGTCAAACGGATAAAATTATCTATGCCCGACCTGCGGCTCTTCGTGTTGCATCAACACCTCCAGCCTCCCCGACTACCGGTATGCATTGTATTCTTTTCATTGTTCGCATCCGCTTACATGCATCGATTGGCAGATTCGCCAACTGCACGCAGTATTCCGCGTTCGCCGAGTCTCGCCACCACTGTCCCAAAGAAGTTAGTCACAGTCACTGAGACCACTGAGACCTACAGACATGGGGACAGTGTCACCGTCAAGACTACAAGGCATTATATTAGAAAGGGGATACCGCGTCAGCGCTCATTGCTCGAGGAGTTGCAGGATGCATGCTCGCCCGTCGCCTCGCCTGTCCGTGCTGGATTCGATTCCAGCTTTGAATCATCATTCTCGGAGAGCGATCCATTTTCCCCTCCCACCGACACGCCTTTTACCACTCCCAACACGTCTTTCCGCCTGGAAGTCAAGCCACCCCCGCCGCCGACTCACGCTGCGCCATTGGCATCCGTTCTCCCAACAGAAGTCGATACGAATTGGCCGGCCGAATTCGCAGAAGGATTCATGGAATCTCCTCGGGCCTTAACCAAGGAAGATATTGATTCCACGGCGGAGGAATTGAGACCTTTGGCTAACTGCTTTCCCGCTGTAATCACCATCTTTCTCACTTGCCCGCCGTTCGTCCGTGCAGTAATGGATGCTAGTGAGTAATATTTTCCTTCATAAGGCCAATCGTGTGCGTGATTCTGATAGCCGTTTTCAGGAACTTATATGCCGCCGAAAACGCTATTGTGCATGATAAGCGACATCATCGTTGTCAGCAATACGGCTCCGGCCTGCTTGTCATCTTTATGGAATGCAATCTGTGGTGCGTAGCTTTGTCCTTTGGCTATCGTTTGTATTCGGTCGCTCATGGTGACGATCGATGCAGCTTTGATTCAGCGCAATTCTTGCGATTCCTCGACTTTGGAGGAGCCTCTCGTCTTCAATTATGACGGCACCATGGCCGGTGATGCCGCCACGGAGTCTACTGCGTCCACCAAAGTCTCTGTTGGAAATAATGTCCAGGACGCATTCCAGGTGTTCGAGGCCATCCTCAAAGAACTTCAGAAATGCTTCAATCAGCTTCCGGGAAGCGCACCGTAAGTCACTCTCGTTGTGTGAACACAACTGCGTCGTTCATACATTCTCCCACGTAGGTCTCAGGTCGATATGAAATCGATATTTGGCGACCCCTTGTCGGAGCCCTGCCCCGAATGTGGTAGCCGTGGTACAAGTCTGAAAATACGGGTAGCGTCCTGCGATGGCTGCGACTTGCGCGCGCTCAAACACATGCTCGGTGATCTCTACCACAAGCCGTGCAGGTGCGTTATACCCAATGTATGCTGCGGAAACTCGACAATTATTGCTTGCAGATGTGGCGAGAAAATGTTCCTTGGCTTACCTGTCCTCGTACTCGAAGTGGATCGCACCGGTAACTGCAACAACAAGACCGTTGACTACGAGCGGGCCTTCTGTCCATTGAACATCGCACTGAACATCAGCCAGGGCACGCACCGCGAAATCCCAACAAGGATGCCACCGCACCTTGAAGACGCTCGTGAAGACACGTACCAGCTCGTCAGCACTCTCGTCCAACCTACCCAACGGCGATACGCCGTGGTCGCGCCCAACCGCAATCTTATGAACTCGCCTGAGGAATACGACTCCAAACGAAGCTACGGCGCCTCGTCTTGGGGTCATACGCGTATGGAGACCATGGTACAGCAACGATCGCACATGCTCGTCTTTGTTCGTGCCGTCGGTATTCATTGCATGTCCTCACGCAATATGTTCCGCGATGCCGAGCAGCGAATGGAAGACATTGCACGTATTGCGGCCTCGATTTCCTTTGAGGAAAGCGACACGGTCATGTCGGGCTAACCGGCTCCCCTACTTTCTATTTTTATTTCTATTGATTTCGTTTGCTTTTGTTTTACTAGTACTCATGGGGAGCTGCACGACCCATTCCGCTTTTCCATTTTTATTTTGAATTTTTACTGATTTCATTCTCATTTCTCTTTGTTTGTTGTTGTCTTATTAGTGTGTACGAGTTTCTTTCCACTTCTTCTAACTTCAAGGAACTTTCCCGGCTCACGCATCCTCCATACTCATCTGTCTCCTTCGCATGCATGGATAGAGCGAGCCCTTTTCGGACTCGCCCTGCGCTTTCCGTGTGGTGTGCGATAGCACGCGTGTCTTGCGAGCTGTGTTCGCCCTCTAGCCATAGACTTCCCACAAAAGTGCGCTGGCCCCGCTTCTCGGTGCGTTTGCCCTGCATTTCAACTGTAGTCAGTTGCTCACTCACTATCCATAGATCTCCTAGGAGACCAATTGCTACGGTTTTTATCCCCTACGAGAAGCAGGCTGCTTGCTACCGTTGCACAGTTCTCGCTCCCCCGCCGCATCCATCGACAAGTCCACCCTCCAGCTGATTCGGTCGCCTCTATGCAATGCTGGGCCGCCACATTCGTGAAGTCTCGGAAGCTGTCCAACGGAGTCTGGCCCTGGTTCCCGCACATGGCGTCCGGTAACCGTTCACAGTCGTCATCACTGATGCTCTGCCAGGTCCCGTCGCTGCCTCTGTCAAGGTTCCGCTGCTGTCACGTCAAGTTCGGCTCTCATTGTTCTAGACACTCCTGCTCAACGAACGGACTGTACGTGACCTACGTACACACCAGCAACCTTGCGTCACATGTACACATTCGAAGATAAGTGCATTCATATTCATATAGGATTTACAGGAGTCTGACAATGTTTTCGCAGCTGATCTTCAACACGACGATGTTTCCTGATAAGGTGAATCTATCTATGAAAATGACGTCCTCAGAAACTGGTGATGTGGCGGTCCCTCAGCCCGATGCTTGTGCATTGTGCTTTAGACAGGCGAGCGCGTCGTAACGGCCACGTGACAGCACGGGACCGACGGAGGCAGCACTTGGGATTTGAGCGGACATCAGCGCAGTGACGATGTGAACGGTACAACGGACACCATGTGCGTGACCGGTTGACGGGATGCCGCTGGCGCGGCTAGACGAGACGACGCGTGGTGCGCGTGGCCTGGCAGCTGCATAGTGTGTGGTCATGCTGTATCGACGACAGCAGGGTGTGGTTTGGACGATGCGGGCGACGCTAACCCCGCTGTGGGAGTGGGAATATCGCAGGAGCATCAGGGCAGTCGTTATGTCCAGTGCATTGTTCATTCTTGGGCGATACTGTGGCGTGGCTCGCTGACGCTGTCATTGTTCACTACGCTGCATAGCACGACGAGACAGGTTGCAGGAATATTTCTCCGGGTTTTCTGAGGCTCAGTGAAGAGTCATTTTCTCCCTTTCGTGTAATATAATAGCGCTGAAAAGGAAACAATGTCTTGTAGTGTATTGCGAGTTGTATACATGTACTATACCGTAAAGAGGTTCATCGTGCCTCACAAACGGAAGATAATGAAATGACCAATTTTTTAAAACTTGAACTCCGATCTCTGCGATGAGTGCACTGTCAATTCGAGAAACATTATGGCGAAATTCACGACAACTGACAGCTTCTGTGAACATTCATTTCAATATAAACGCAAACGAGCCCAGTCACCTCCCTTCCCCGCCTAAAGTGGAGTACCCCCATCATGCACTAACAGACTGTAGTAACAGTGGGTACCTAGGTACGTGCACTCTTTGCTACCACATCAGTGGCAGGCTGAGCATGCTATGGCAAGTATTGGAAACACCGACGGACAATGGTCTAGTTGAGGTACAAGCACGGACCAGAGAACTATTGAGGATTCCATTGAGGGATGTGTATAACGATGCACATGTCCATTACGTAGCGTCGACCGAATGAGGATTTTGTGTGAACTGTATTGGGCAATTGTTCAATCACTGTTGGACGTTGGATCAACAACGGCCAAGGTATGCCGAAAAGCCGACGCAACGTTGAGTCGACCGGTGACCATTTTTGCTTCCGCTGTAGCTGATGATACATAGACGTGGCAGCATGACGGGACAAACAAGTCAAAAGTGATGTCTTGAACTGCACACAGTCACTTATCTTTCTACGATAGGAAACTTTCTATAAATATTGTTCCGTTGCACGAATACGGCATGTCTGCTGGTGTCTGCTATCTCACAGCCGTCACGTTGACCGTGAATTTCATCTCCCGTGGGTTGCTTCCCATCCGCTAGGGGCTCCGTATTCCCATATTCTGCACAATGTGTATCTCATGCACCTGGGTTCCGCTGGCTCTCGACTCTTGAGATGTATCCTGGGATCTCCATTTGAAAGTTTTCTGAATGCCTTATCTCCTTTGAGATTCGTTTTCGCCGTGCATGAATTGGTATCACACCAAGCACTGGCACGAATGCTGGCGCGTGGTTCTAGATGGGCTCCTCTCGTAAATTTCGAATTCTTGGGTACGCCGTCCATGTATAAAATCCAGCAGTTTACTTCTTATCCTGGCCTGGGCGACCCAAGCTCATCAGGTACTCCCTCCCCAATCTATCCTCTCCTTTGTCCTTCCTCTGCCCATGTCTCAATACAACGATCCTCCTCCTCCTAGGTGAGCATAGATGTAATACCTCTTGCCCTCTCCAATTACGTGTACCCACCAATCCAGCGTTATCCTTGTGCTTCTTCATTGAGTGCAGTTGGTCGACGCTCATCCTTGTGCATAACAGGGAACCATCTGAGCCTGGGGAACTTATCCATGAAGAACATGAAACGTATGCCTTACTTTTGAACGTCGATTTATGTGAAGTGACTTTCCTCTCAGGTCACAGCACTCTCAGTCCCTTAACCTTCCTCATTTCGGGACGTTTCGCGGGTACATGTCTGTTTCATGCCTTCCGTCGCGGTTTTTAATTTATTTACTTTTAGATCTTCAAATGCTCCTTCCGCAACCATCGACGATGGACAATCATCCTCTGCCAGCATTTCGGTGTATGTTCGCACTCGCATCAATGATGTTTTTACTTAGAAGGCAGCGAACCCAGTCAACTTCCCCCTATCATAACCACTTCAACGACGGCTTTGAGGTACACTTATGCACTTCATGCGATTGGCTCAACTCAAACCCGTTCGTGTAGCCAGGAGGGGGGTCAACGCGCGGACTTGCCATCAATCCGTGATGTCCTTACAGAAGAACTGACCATTGCATCCGCCGAAACATCACTTTCAAGTGCAGGGAGTGGGGAGTCAGTCGTGATACCCGCCTCAGCTTCTCCACAGATACCAGTCTTTAGCCCTTCAAGTACCTCATCTGCTGCTGGCGAAGCCACGTCGATGCCAAGCTTCCCGTCCGGCTCTCGCGATATTGTGGATATATCTTCTATCGAAGCAGCACACCATGGTGACGACGAACTTGAGTATGAGATCTTCGAGGATGACGGAAGTGAGTTTGATGTCGACACATCCGATGTAGGCTCGTCCGCAGGCGCGTCTGATCTCGGTGCCGGCGGGCCTGGCTATGGCGCGGGGGTAACCCCAGACGTCACCGACTACATAGCCATCACTGGCCCAGAAGGTACTGTGCCAGATTGGACACTGCATGCTGAAGCCGTATCCAGCACGGATTACCGGTGCATGTGGATCGATGAGCAGGGCGTATCGTGTGGCTACAGGGCCAGGAAGAGCTCGACGAAGCGTCACATCGAGAGCAAGCATATGGGCGTCAAGTGAGTCCCTTTGGTCTCATCGATTATCTCATATTGACGTGTCGTTTTTGCCTCGTGTGATCCCCAGGAAATTTGTTTGTGTATCCTGCGATAAGAAGTTCGCTATCGTAAGCTTTTGATCCGTCCCGCTTCTTCTCCAGGATCTCACGTGTGTGCCTTAGAAAGTGTCATGTGAAGATCATGTGGCCAAAGTCCAGTAAGCGGCAAGAATTATTCCAGTCTTTTATGCGAACTTGATGTTTTCCCCAGTCTTAAGATGTAAACGTCGTTTGCCCTGTCACTAACTAGACATTGGCTGACAAACTTTAACTTATGCTAACGTGCTGCAGCAAACACCGCCCTTGCGAACAATGTGCAATGACGTTCGATGATTATTACGATCTATATCGCCATAGAGTCGTGGCTCATAATCATCAACCTAGAAGAATGGCGGGACGCCGTCCTGCCTCTACCTCATCCAAGTACGAGACAATGGCGCCATGGGAGGCTGGTCCCAGTGGTCAGTGAGTGCTCAACAACAACCTCTGTTCGAGAATTCCTAGCATGCGTGAATGTGGTATGACGACTGTTTGGGGTTCTTCTGCTTCGAATTAGGAAAGTGGCCTTAAGGGTGATTCTATGTCTGAATGTCTTGTCTGCAGTTATTTCCTTTCTGAAAACATTGTATAGTACGTCCAGCAATCAACCATGTATGTTCAGCCTGTCGTCAAATGCATTGTTCTCGTGGCCACTCTGGCTGCATCGTATCCGTTTGTCAATGTCTGTTCTTCCTTGCTACTTCTCTGCCACTAGGTGGACCATCTATTTTAGTCGGCACGCAGAACCTGCATCACAGCGAGAACCACCAGATTCGTGGGGCTCTCATTGAACGCTTGCTGATATGTTCATTCCTGTAAGCGACAAGCTTCCCCTTGAACGGCCAATCTTGCACTGGCGTCATGAAACGATGATTTTGACATGTCTTAATGGGTATTCTTCGTTCTTTCATGATGACCAGCAAAGTGTCCTGTTTTTCCGGACGGCGACTTTGCTAATTAACGAGGGGCGTGTCTGGGGGCTAGTGACCAAGCACGCCTACTCACGTTATCGGCGGACAAGAGCCTGCCACATGTCGCGTCCCACTCAAGCAATCATCGCGTATCTCCGTTGGTGCCTTGGCTTAGATGAGGAGTTTAGGAAAATCCTCGGCCGTCAACCGTCCACGGATGTTTCGATTCGCTCGGCAGAAGCCACGTAAGGTATCTATTTCTTCGTCTGCCCTCTATGTCAGTTTTCCATATCTCCCCAAAATTCTCTTTCCTCCGAGGCTTGACACCTACCCGTCACAGTCCCAGTGCTTTGGCGGCGCAGGGTTTATCAATGCACACCCAGGCAGGGGGGCTGAGAGCACTGTATATGACGCTTTCCGCCGCCGTTTTTGCTTCTACGCCCCTGTAACGCCCGTTTCCGATTACGCCTCTACTAGCACGCGAGTGAACTTATATTCCCTTTCTGTACGCCCGGCAACTTGCCACGTTTTACAGCTGCTATAAGACACAGCAGCTGGCCTGCATCTAGACATACCACTCGTCACGCCTTTTACACGGTTACCACTGCTATCGCCGCCGCCAAAATTACTACCTCTCGACACGTCGTAACGTCCTGTCTGCACGCATCTCTCTACGAAATTGTCTTTGTCACCATGTCCAGTCTCTTGCGCCTTCTCTACGAAATCATAAAAACAGACCGTTCACAGGGTACACCACCTGTGAGCGATGATGACGCATATCCTCGCCCGCTTGCTCCCGTGAGTGCGGTGGCGTTTCATAAAATAGATCGCACCTCTGATAGTACCTCAGTCCAATTCTTCTAAATCTTCTGCTTTATCACGAGTCGCAAGTGTTGTACGACGCAACGCACGGCGGCGCCGACGGCTTCCGCAAACTGCTGAAGCGACACCGACACCGACACCGACACCGTTCACTCTGACACAGGTCTCGACTCGAGACTCCCGAGATGGAGGTTCAGCGCTGTGGACCACGCGCTGGCGCGAACGCCTGTCCATCTCATTTGCCAGCTCTGACGGTCATGGCCAGGGCGGCAGCGGCTCCGGGTGTTCCGGAGAGGATCAGGAATCCATTCACTGGGGTCGCAATGACTATCATACACTCTACGGTGGGGAATCATTCGTCGAAGACCCTTTCAAGTCGGAAGTGGACATCGCTCGCATGGTCATGTCGAGGAAAAAGATTTTCTCGGAGCGCGAAGTAAGTCCCATGATACTTTCTAATTTTAGCTTTATTGAATTCTCTGCCCGCTGCCATCAAGTTGGACTACCTGCAAGTCTCCGTTCCAGCTGTACCTTCGGCCTTCTAATTGTCCATTCTATTGTGGTTGCTATCGTATCTATGCATCTTCGTCCTTCCTGCATCTCTGAGCCCATCGACCATATTCGCTTCGTTTTAATTGTGTACTTTCCTCTGAGATCCCATTCTTTGAATTCAGTCCCATGTACACACACATTTTTAATTTTTCTCTGGTGTGCGCGTTTGGATCCATCTGTATATCACATTGCTTCCACAATACCACCGATCAGAACTCACAGTTCCATTGATGTCATGTATCACGATTTTGAACGAGCTAGGGACAGTAGTATGTAGTACTTATACCATATAGGATTTGCTCGTGTTATGAACCCAGGAAGAGAGAAAAAAAGAAAGTTCAATAACTATCCGACCAGCCTGGTTCGAACAGGCGACACCCAGATTATAACCCATTACAGTCTGATGCTCTGCCAACTGAGCTATGGTCGGTCCGTTGGAGAAATTCAGGCTGATACTCATAAGAGCGGAGGCGCAGCTTGGGTGCTTCCACCTTTCAAGCCTTCGCCATCGTACTTAACCAACAGATGACGAAACAAAACAACCTCGGGATTTGGTAATGCTGCCGATGCGAGAGTAATCCGGATGTATTTTAAGCAATAGATACACATACTGTGAATCGCAATAACGTTTATACGTCGATGTCTTGTCTATCAGGGCAACTTCCACGAAGTTCGGCGCATTGTCGACCACTTCTCGCAGACCAATGTGTTGCTATGTCGTGCCAAATCGTGAACAAGGATGCCATGGCACAATGAGACCGTCATCCAAAAGTAATATGATCCGGCGCAAGGGCCTGCGTACGATCTCATGCAGGGACACTGCCGCTACCACCGTTGGGCCACCACCAAGCAAGAACCTTGGTGATGAGCCAAAAACCCAGGAATAAACTGACGATGAACATCGCTATTCGCCAAGGCTTCAGCGATCCAGTGCCAACGCCAAAGGCCTGGCCAGCGCGTCGGGCTGTTTGGGACAAAGAACCTGAGAATACAGTAAAACGGTCAGACTGCCAGTGCATGATTTGTGGTGGGAATTTTCAATTGAAACGACGCGCAACGATACAGAATGTCATTGTCAATGCACGTAAGTAGCCAAGTCAGTACAAGAGGGATAGACACGGGAAACACTGGAAACGCACTGTCGTGTCTAGCATGAGATTTTGAGATTCTACGTCTGCATTTATATCGGATGTGATCTATGCCAGCGATGAACATGAAAAGCCGACTGCATGCCACTGCGACTCACCCCCCTCAATGTTCGGAGCTTTGAATGCAGCTCATCCAGACGCTGGTCATTCTGTGACTCGTACGTGTCTTCAATCGATCTGCCTACACCACTTGACATGGCGCTCTTGCTATACAGTTGGGTTCTAGTGAAAGAAATGCAAACGAGTGCAAACAGTGTAAGTAAAAGTCAGATGCTGCCAAAATGCCAAAATGACAGCGGTGCACGTGTTTGATCGGCGATGATTACGATCACGTGCTGCATGTTTTTGGAAGATGTTCGGTTTCGAGTGAAGCTCGTTGCAACTTTTGAGATACGACCACCATCTTCTCCGACTCGAGCGATGGAGGCGTCCTCGAGAGCCATGTCAGGCCGCACATCACGTACACCGTCTCCCGAGTCCTCGGATGTTTTCTCCCTGTCAGACCAGGTCTTGGCGGAGAAGCTTCAGTTCATCGAGGAGGTACGGGGTTTTACGCGTATACGACGCGTTCTGTACACTGACGTTACTTCAGATCGGCTTTGGGAACTGGGGCAGTGTTTGGGTTTGCCGTCCGCGTCCGGGCGGCCTCACGCACTCAGGCAATGGCCCTGGCAAGATTGCTGTCAAGCTCGTCCATCGTTCCAAGACGTCCACAACAGCAGCACGCGTCAAGTCTCTGTACGTGTTATTATCATGCATTTGGGTGCTTCTTTCTGACTGCAGGAATCCATTTCTAGCTGGAACGAAATGAAGATTGTGCGCAGTCTCAAGGCCAACCCTCACCCCTCTATCGTTCCCTTCTATTCGTTCGTTATCACACCATCCTACGCGCTCATCACTATGTGAGTGCAGATTTCACTCCCTTGCACCGATGTGCGAACCACTCTACACATCTACCTGCTATGTACTATCTTGTACTGCCCATGCAGAAGCGAGTTGGCGGACCAACCATCTGCAGATAATGGCCATCAGGTGACATGACTCACTTATATCTCAACAGGGCATATCTTCCTACACTCGTGCCCGTCGAGGTCGCTGAGCACAAGGCCTTCAAGTGGTTTCGCTCGCTTGCGTCGGGCGTCGACTATCTGCACAAGCGCGGCATTGTACATAATGATATCAAGTTAGTGTCATTTTTGTGCCCTCACCGGCGGACGTTGACATTGGGCACCGCAGGCCTGCCAACATTCTTCTCTCCGGTAAGGGTGTTCCGGTCCTCGTGGATTTCGGTTTTGCGGAAAAGTACGACATCAAGTCGCCCACTGCATTTCACAGTAATCTGTCCTACGGCACACCAGAGGTAATGCCCCATTGGCAACACCTGTCTTGTCATTTGACGCGTCTCTGTAGTATCTGTCACCTGAACGCGCGCGTGGATTGCCCCACGACACACGCAAGAGTGATGTCTGGTCGCTCGGCGTCTCCTTTTTTGAGATTCTCTGCGGTCGTACGCCTTTTGAACACGCTGACACCGAGCAGTTTACCACGAAGGAGGATCTCGAGAAATACTGGGCCCGCACCCTTCGTGGTAGTTGGGTCGGCACCTGGCGTACATCCCAAGGAATGGAGGCGCTTCTGCGTCGCATGATTGCGCCAAACGCAGACCTGAGATGCACTGCTGCTCAAGTCATGCTCGATGCGTATTGGTTCCCTCGCAAGGATGGCGCAGAGGTGCCACGACGCTCAGCGAGCATGTCGTCTGTAGCTGTCAGCAAATCAGCGACCGTCCTTTCGACTGCATCTTGCAAGGTCCATGAAGCGAGCCTTGATGCCGACCTCATTTCATGCCTGGACACGAATAAGGATGCTCAAGCTGCGCCGTCGACGCCACCGGGTCTCAAAGTTCTGAAAGATGTTCATGCACACGTGCACCTTCCCCGCTTCAAGTCGCAGGCCTGCATACCTGCCCAGCCATCACCAGCATCGTCCATAGATTCACTCTCGACGCGCTTCAAGCGCGTCACCGTTGCTCATGGGCTTTCACCAATCAAGGCTTCGCCTCCCACTTCCCCTCGCTCTCCTGCGTCACCTGCGCGCCGCCGCCCAGCCGCCCTTGGCGACGTGACGAATAGCAGGGCTCATTCACGCGTCGCTGATAGCATTTATGGCCGCACCCGTGGGCATGTGCGAGAGCAAAGTGAGATGAAGAGAGCGAAGGAGTATGTCGACATTGCTAGGGACGCGAGCTCATTGAACTTCAACTTCGCCGGACAGACGAAGGCCAATCGAATTCATGCGTCGAAGAAGACTCAGAGCCAAGTGCGAGACAAACCGACGAGCCATACGCGCGAGAAGAGCCAGAGTGGCGTGCGGGGCACGCAGAGTCCTCCAAGAAACAAGAGTGCGGCCGATGCGCATGAACAGAAGCCATCTATAACAGGACAGAAGATTGCGTCCAAGGTGGTCGCGAAGGGGCAGAAGGTACAACATAAAGAGAAGACCCATGCCCGCGAGACCAGTCGGGTCTATGACCGCGTACTCGAGTGGGAACGTGAGAAGCAACGTCTGCGTGAAATGGCACGGCTCGAGGATTTCGAACGTGAGCGTGACGAGTTCTTCGAGCCCGAGCCCGAGGGGTCGCATGTCCGGGTGGCGCAGCTGACTGAGGAAAGTGAATCTGAGCGCCAGTCCGGCCACGTCGACGATAAGGACAGCAGTAGAGGTAATATCGACAAGGAGAACGACACGTCGCTGCCACAGGTGGAATCCGGCCTTGTGCTCCCCCCACGTGTGGCTTCATCTGCGCCTGCCAATAAACCGCTTCCAAGTGCCCCTCCTGCTACACCCAGTGAGGAAGATTTTTCAAATTCTGAATCATTTTTGGTTGTTCTGACTTGAGTTTCAGTCTACTTCGCACCTTCTCAGAACACCGAGGCGGCCCTGCAGGTGCTTATGAGCTCTCCGAATCCCCTCTTCACGCCTTTGGTTCAACCATCCGTGGCCCCTGCTGCGACACGTAGCACACCTTCTCTGGCATATTGCGATACTTCGGCCAATGTCTCATTCAACAATGCACTATCCGCTCGTCCGGCGACGGATTCTGTCCTGCAATCTTTCACTCATCATATTAGGAAGTCCATAGGTAATATTGATCTGTAGCCACATCCGTTGGTTGTGAACTCGTATTTTTTTCTAGATAAGACATTCCGCTTTTACAAGTCGTCCACACAAGATAAGCATTCATCGACGCCCGAAGATGATCCTGCAATGGTCGTGGTGTCGGCTGCGCCAGATGAGGATATTAGCATAGTGAACGATGTTGTATCGCGGCGGAGCGTCAGCGTACACGAGTCTTGGGAAAATGCGAGCTTAATCCGTGAAGGTGAGTAAAATTAATCTATCTATGACTGTTATTGAAGTCTGTTCTAGCAAAGAGTTCTCTTCCGGTGGTCCGCCACGCCATCCGAAACGAGAGGGTTGGTGCAGACAACAAAGCCGACCGGATGACCATTTGGATGCGTAATGTTGAAAGTGAGTAGGCGTTATGTGTTGTGTCACAAGATATTGGGTTTACGTTTTGTGTAGAGGTAGTCGAGGACGCGAAGCACAAATTCGAGAGCGAAGGCCGATCATCACTTTTGCCACCTATCCCTCTGTCGCCGGCATCTCATCGCAGTTCGCAACACCAAAGTCGTCGTAACAGTCGCGTTCCACGCAAGATTCCTGCTGCATATCAGATATTTGCGGACGATTCGGCTACGAGCCCTACGTGGACGTCTTTCGCAGCGTCTTGCTCCAGCAGCACTGGAGAAACGAGCCCAACTGGCGACACGACTTTTGCGTCCATACAAACGAGTACGAAAAAGAATGGTATGTTGGCACCGCCCTCTCTGAAGGGTCGGCGGGCGAGTGTTACAGGTCTGGACGTGATGTACGAGACGGAGTCGGAATCTCCTTCGAAACGCAAGGAGAAGAGTCGTTCTCATGGTGACCTCGTTGACCGACGTATCGCTCCCATGTTGAGGTTGGAACTAGAATTAGAGAAGTACACGACAGTGCGGAAGGAGTCTGATTGTGAGCACTAGAGATTATATTGTTCGAATCCATCAGGCTAATGCCGAGTGTAGCATTATCTCCACAGCCCAGCCCACGTCTCGCCGAGATGCTGCCGCGTAGTGTGTTCATTGCCACGCCACCGAAGCACGATCCTCCAGTATCACCCCCCGCAGAGAGGAATTTCTCGCGTTTTGTAGAAGCAAGTCTCTCAAGTACCATTACTGACGAGCTCACCAGCACACCATTGCGTGTTGAGCCGTATCAACCTCGCGTACCCCAGAACATAGACAACATTCCCGACACGCCGGAGCGTCGCCGAACGGAAGAGGTCTATGACCGTTTCCTGATGGCTTCGTCTGGTGTTGTTCGTGTTGGAAAAGGATACCAGTCGGGCGTCAGCGTCCGCGGTCCGATTTCACACACTATCGGTGTTGCAAATGGTGCCACTGCGGTCAGGGATGTGCCCTCGGGTGCTATTCGTGGTCACCTTGGATTTAGCTCAACGCGTCGGCAGATGCCTCCTCCAGTGTCAAGCGATGACGTTTGTCGCACGGCCTCAGTGGACGAGCTCGGTACCATATTGAAGAGGAATGCAGAAACTCCGATGCCTATGTCCCGAGATGAACCCACTTCTTCGACCGTTGCCCGGATGCGCCGTGCGTTAAAAGTATTTGCGCCGGGGAAAACGGTTTCCCAGCGTTTGTCCCGTATGGCTTAGACCTTACCAGCAAACGGTATGTCTCGGATACGAGCGGGAAACTAAAGCAATGCTGATTTTTGCCTCACCTAAATGTCAGCTCTAATATTTATTGACCAACCGAGTTTCCATTCTTTTCGTGACACGTATGTTGATTGACTGTACCCTTGCAGGCCAAAAGGCACTTTCTTCCACTTTTTCATCTCCTGTTCGTCCATCTCATTTATCCATCTCATCGTCTTTTTTCTCTTGACTTATCGTGCATTTCATCTAAGCTATGTCCTGTTATTATTGTTGCCGCTGTCGCTGTCATTGATTGTCTGGAAACGTCGCGCGATATCTGCTCTTTGCTCTGCACGACCCAGACGTATATATAATCCATTTGGACTCGAGCTTTTTTTTTTCTCTTGACAAACTTCTCTTTCAGTTCTCCTTACGAACACCCACTCTTCTTTCAGCGTCTCGACGAACCCATTACGTGCGCCACGCTGTAATTGACATCACGTGTTTCCTCCACGACTTGTTTTTGAACATACGTCTCCTGATGCTTCGTTCCACGTTTGTGTCATGTACATTCCTACAGGGCTTCTGCCTACGCACAGACTTCTGTAATGTTCGCTTATCTAGCTCTCACGCCTCGAGTTATTGACGAGTAATGTATTTATCACTGTTTTATGCATTTGTTTGTTTGTTTACTTGTTACATGTGTGAGGTGAATCCCTCGCGATGCTCTTCGTGCTAACAAGTCCTAGGCATGCAGCGTCACATTGAATTGATTATATCTTAAATACTTGCTAGAGCAACTATTACGTTGTACGGAACGGTGCAGATGATATACAAGCATCAATCACCTGGACCATACAATTTCAATCCTACAATAAGATAATTCACGCCGTAACGTCGTCAGTCTATAGCTGAAGCGTTGTCTTACAACACAAAATACATATAGTTGAACGTGAGGAGAGCGTAAGATAGAAACCAAGAAGCCCAAAGAATAGATCTCAAGTCCGTGTAAATGCGAATAAACCTAATGTGAAGACGAGGTCGACGCCACGGATTCCTCGTACCGTGGTAGCCTCGGTATCCCCGGCGGATGTGCAAGTGGCTCTGGAGGAACAAGCGTGGAAGACGATAACAATGCGTCTGGCAGACTGATCGTAATTTGTGGCACTGCAGGACCCTTGGCCGCCGAATGACTAGCGCCCTTGTCGCCGACACCGTCGAGTACATCAATAACAGTCGTTTGCGACCGCACTGACACGCCATTTGCGTTGCTGAGCGCCAGGTCCATGTGGGCCGTCAACGTTTCCCGTGACGGTGTCTTTGGTCGGGAGGGAGAGTCCGTTTTTGGCCTAGGATAGGCGTATGCAAGTGTGGCCAGCCCGAGGTCGTCGACATCCATAACCGGGGACAGGAACATCTTCGGTCGCTTCTGACGGCGACGGCACGAGCGTTCCACTCGGCAGAGTATTGCAGCAATCCCCAGTAATATTAGGACTAGATGGGGTTGTAAAAAGGCGTCAGCGAACTGATATTTAGATGTGTTTGGTCTCCAACTTGCCTGCGAGACATGACAGCCCAACGATCGTGCTCGTCTTCGAGTTGCCCTCGTCACTGGCACTGTCGCCGCTCTGAGAAGCTCTCGCCACTTTTGCATGATCACAACTAAAATCGCGCGCGCATCTGGTACTGGACAATGTTATTCAATTTCAAGACGCAATTTCGATTCAAGCAAGCACAAAACATACATTGCGGCTGCGTACGCTCTGGAACAGAGTACGATGACGGTGAAGATACGAGCCGTGGGCAAGGTCACAGACATCGCCCAGATGTGTCCGCGACGCGTGTGAAGAGGACTGAGAAAGAGAGGGGGTGGGGAACGACAAGCAGCGACTAGGCTGTCGCATCGGCCTCATATTAGCATCTCCAGACGGAGTTTGTCGAAACACTGACATACAGCGATGGGCACGGCAAAAGAGAGCAAAAGGCGCTGCATGGGACTTGACACTCAACCTCCGAAGTTTCAGCCGACCGTCCCCCGGGCGACACGTCTCGCCGGTGAGTGTTAGGTATCAGTCTTTGGCACCGATAAATCTGCTTCAGGGGGGAATGCTCAGTACAGCGGTGCGGTGCCCTGGGAATGGCAGCCGTATAATCATTGCTGATAGCGATGAAATTTGGTTCATGTCCACCGCAACGACTCAGACGATCCTATGTAACGGCATATATGGGGATACGCCTTTGTCGCCTGTTGTACTCTGAACATTACGCATCATGGTCTACTGCAGACACGCCTTCAGTGGGCAAAATGGAAGGCCGTGAACAATGCCAGCTCCAACGCGCTGATTTGGTCGAGCAAGGTCGAGCATGTCTGTTCGTCCTTCTACCCATTGTTCCCATAGGTGCGGGTTATCAGCCAACGTCGTCGGAAGAATTGCAAGCTAGAAGACTCACCGTGTCTTCGGACGGCGCCGGCTTAGAACGGATCCACATCCACACGCCTCAGATTCCTAAGTCAAAAACCAATCATCTACAGCTACGTACGTTCAGGAGAGCGACTCACAGAGTTGCAGAATTGCCCTTCGCCGAGGACTCGTCCTCTATCGCGGGCACTACATCTGTTGCAAAAGATTCGGCCACGTCTTTACTAATTCCTCCGTCATCGGTCACAACGAGCTTCACGGACTCCGATTTCTTGGCCTACATGCAATCGTCGATTCGGTCCTGTTCCTAGATGCGGTCCCAACGGCCTGTGACATTCAGATCTAGTCTCCCGAAGCCAGACGGAAACAGAGAGACTCCCCCCACCGCACCCTAGGTCTCTCTTGTAACCATTCAGGTCCTTCAGGATTTTTCGAACAGCCGGAGCCCAAGAAAGGCAATCTGACTCCTTAGCTTTGTCACGTTCTCTCTGACCTGTGACAGCGACCACTGGATATCGATGAGTGCTTGCGACTATCGTGAGCGGAAAAGCTAGGTAGGACGATGATAACATCATAAAAAAGTGAACAGAAGGTATCACCCAGAACTACAGACCCCCAATTTTGGAAGAAAAAAAAAGGTGCTGACCATGACGGACATACATAGAGGTACAGTTGTCTGGATGTCTTTTATAAAGCAGTGAAACTCACTATAGGTTACGAACCTTATGGGTGTACCTATTGTATTGGTGCGTCGACGAGCAACAGCTCGGTACCTATGAAGGATTCAAGCTCCGTTAAACAAGGCAAATCAAAATTTACAACAAAGTTTGAGCGGTGATTTCGTGTTGGTCGTCAACATTATTTTCCAGTGGAAACACCACGATAACTCTTCAGAAGAGGATGCAGCTACTGAGGATGATACATACACATCTCCAGGAGATGCCACAACCGAGTGGGGTGCACGCGAAGTAGTTACAATCAGACCCACAGTAGGCAAACCATGGAGTGAGAAGGTAGAGTTGACTAGAGTGCCTGCTGTTGTCTTTTGTCTAATTTCACCAGATCAACTCCTGAGACTCAAGTTCTTACTTCAATGATAACTGGAACTGCTGTAAGCTCGAACTCCGCACTGCCTGCGACCTCCGGATTGACATGCTGACATTCCGTCTTACACTTCCACTCTTACACCTCGATTGTCTCCATGGTTGCTCATGCTCCGATTCAAGGATAGTCATAGATAAAGTACATTATGAGGGCAACTTTGCTCGAAACTCGAACATTGTCTTCGCATCAATGAACTCCTTCACGCTCTTTACCCGGTAGGTCCCATCCTCCAACGAGACGACAGTAAATATAAATTGATATTCATTCTCATAGTAGACATCGCTCGAGCTGAGACCTTCTGCCGTTGCCTACATGTCATAAATAATAAAATATTTGCGCGTTACTGGTGACATGGCAGAATGTACAGCCGCAAAGACCTTGCCTGGCGCCTCGACGACCTCTTGCAATTTAAACTACTTGTCGATATGGGGCGTTGAAGACAAAGTACATGTGCATACAATGGTCAGTCTTACGGAGGTCCACCGTGTGTCCACGGCTATAATGGACGCACCACGAGCTTCTTGAACGCCGCTTTCCCGGTCATGACGTCTTCCTTGTTCCGCGCGCGCTCTCCAGCGGACAACGGATATAGCTGCAGCGAGAAGTCGGGCGTTGTGGCATCACAAAGATCTTCGTAGGTACCATGATCTGGAAATCGGATGACCTCGTTTAGCATATGGCGACATGGTCTCAGGGATACGAACTGTCGAAAGCACGAAGGAGCTTTGTTACTGCGTGAACTTGAGGTGACGCGTTCTCAACGACTGTGGAATCCATAACTTGACGGCCAGAGAGTCGAAGTTACTTGTTACTTAAAGGGTGACAAACATCAGGCCTGTCAGGACGCGCGAGGGAAATTCCGATACATATTCCGTCCACCGCGGTAACACAATTTCTTCACAGCGCAAATACTTGCCTCTCAACAAGATGCCGGGAATAAATACATATACACAACCGCAACATAAACCAGATTCTTTTGTAAAGTATGAGATCACTAAGGTATGTTGTGAGAATTTAGCAGTATTTTACCTTGCCACTACACCGCCGTGGATAATTTCGCAGCAAGTTCAGAGGTGGTCTTGGAATCGATAAACTCTCGCATATACGTGATCTTCGTCGAGCCGTCCGCGCTTGCGGTGAGCCCGAAGGTGATCAGATTTTCGTTGGTGAACGCGTGCCCGCCCTTCGTAACGCCCTCGGATGTCGTCTAGCACGGGAAGTCAGCGCTACTTGTACCATCTTCATGGCCGAAACTTTGCAATAACGAACCAGCATTATGACTTTTCCAGGCGCCTCGATGATATCGTGAATTCTGAACTAGAATCGGAAACACGTTAACCAAACAGTCCTAGCTTCTCTTAAGAGTGTGCACTGTAAAACGCTGACACAAACCTCTAGTTTCTTCAACGTCATGGAGACTGACTGAGCAAGCTGCTCTTTGTTGAACTTGGGATATCCTAACGAGTGAGGCAGCACTTGCTGCCAGAAGTCATCCGTGACGAGAGTATATAGGTCTTCTGGGGGAACTTCGCCTATAAATCATCTTAGCAAAGACGTAAAATCAACATTCGACACACAAATATTAACCTCCTATGGCCACCAACATGCTAGCGGCCGCCCGGACTTCTGGAGACGCGTTCGGAATGGATTTGGGATCCATGGCTGGACGATTCAATGGGACTACGAAGTCGGGGAGCTCATTGTGTATAAATAAGGACGTGGACTGCATGATAAACATCACGGGAAACTGACGAAAGATCGACAAGTCCATCGACGTCGGAAATCTTACAATGATACGCAAATGACTTTGAACTAGAGCATTTCCAATCCAATGCGTCGAAGCCTTGAATGGAACAATAACAACTGAGGGAAGGTTCCTAAATCCTAATTGGATCGAGCAAGCCATTGCTCTATAAGGTAATTGACAGTGAGTCGTACTATTCCGAGCGGGGGCGGTATAATCATTTTGCCACCTAAACCTTGTTCCAGCCATTCGCTTACTATAAAAAAGTGATTAACAATGCATATCGAACACGGGAATAAAAATACAAAAAGGCTCACCCACAAACTGCCCACAAACTGCCATACAAGTAAGAACCCACAGCCATCCCCAGGTCCCATCAACCCGCTTTCCCGTTACGCGTTTCCACAACAATTCCAACATGAGTATAGGTGCCTGGGCTGTGAAGAATAGTGCCGGTACGAACGTTACAGTGCCACCCATCTCAAACATCGAGATGTCATGGAACAGTCCGGACGCCAAAAATGTGCCAAACACACCGCCGATGTTACCACCAATGAACGTGCCGAGATTTCCCCCATATACCAGGAATGTCGAGCGCACAACCTGATGCCACCGTTTGGCCCACAACTCGTGCATCGACGTCGCCGAAAAAGGATAATCGAACAATGGTGGAAACGAAGCGGGATCGCTTCCAAGAAGCCCAACGCCAATGAGCGTTACGAGATCATATATGAGGTAAAATCCGACAATGATGAGGCCTGCGACCGTAAAAGTTAAAGTCAAAGCGAACACGTAGCGCGGCACGACCGGGAGATATGGCAGGAATATGCTTCCGCCAGAAGGCGAGCCAATGCCTGGGATTAGTTTGACCACTGTTTCACAAACGTCCAATAGGAAAAAATTCCACACGAATCGGAGGAATGTCGAACGAAGGAAGGCACCACGCTCGAGCGGGCGGTCTTCTTTCGGTACGTAGACACCTTCCCCGAACTTCCAGCCTATACCACGACAATTGAACAACAATTCCAGAGCATCATATAAGCCGGAGGGGATCCACGATGGTCTCCGAGTTGGCGTTCGGGCATCGCCATTGGGACCATTTTTGTCTTTGGTACCGGTCACTCCAGGCGCTACCTCGCCAATCTTAACCATGCCTTCTTTCGTAAACGCATACTGAAGGCATCTGGCAACCATGATTTCAGAGGCAAGACCTGGAAACAAGTTGAATGCTCGAGGAACGAGGTCCTGGCAGATAGACTACACCAACCAAGGCCCCAGTTGTAATTGGAAAAAACATTTGGCTCAGGTGAAGTTGATGACGCGAAGTAGTACCGAAAAACTGCAGTTAGTCGACGTGAGTCGGTCCGTACACGCGTCATAACATCTTTTGCGCTCACCAGACCCTACCACACCTCCCAACGCAATGGGTAGTAGAGAAAGTCGCATCAGGTAAGTGTTAGGGCGTCTCGCAAGATATGCCAAGTATATGAAGGGAACATGGCATATAAATGGTACCAAGATCTCTGGTGATGTGGCCGGAATGCATTTGGGTGGGTCTGGTTTCGGCGTGCGTATCGCAAGACAAGCGCCATCGTAGATTCTGAGAACAATCGTAGGTGAATGAGAGCGGGAGAATGTAGTGAACAAGATACGCACGACATCCAATCGTAAGAAGCCATAGATAATCAGAAAAGAAATGCGTGGCAAGGACCGACGTTTGAACTGAGTTCCAGCCTAACCTGTGTTGATAATTGAGCGGCCACGGCGCCATCCGTTTTGATGATACGGATCCGCACGACTGCCATCGATGGAAGTAATATCCAAACAGCAATGCTAAAGCAATATCAACATTCCAAGATCTTTTTCTTTAAGGAAATGCTCTAAATTGACGACTCGACTCGAAATCCATTTCTGGGCAATAAGCCTAAGTATGTAAATCGAAGTTTCTGAAAAAGCGGCATTGATCGGTGATCGAAACATGACTCACCGGACATTGCATACGGGCCCGCTGTCATACGCGGTACACGCAAATAATTATGTCGTCTAGCTCAGCAGAGACCAGACGGTCGCAGCGCAGTGTTTCTAAACCATCTAGAGGCTCACGCAGAACGGAGGGACGTGCAGAAAAAAATGCCGAAATTTTTACATCGCAAATACATCTAATACCATCTGTCAGCCGAAGCAGCGGTATTCAGAAAGACGGGGATACGTGCGTGCCACATGAGACTACAACGGCTACTCCTTCGACTGATCCTTTTCTGAAGGCTGAAAGATCATGGTTTTCAAGAAGACTATCGTAAATTCGTTCAGGGAAAGGTCTGCGTCTTCGGCTCCCCCATTCGTGTGCTGGTTTCGACCGTTGGTAATCCGTGTGAAATAATGTGTAGCTGGATGCGTTTCTCGCCCGCTGGAATGGCAAGCTGCGAAGCTCTGCAATGACCGCCAGTCAAGAAGATCAACGCCGCATCGAAGAACAAGAGAACATCTTGATTCAACTTCGTACGTGGATTGTCACACGATTATTGAAAGTTGTCTGACTTCCAACTTAGGCAAGCTCAGAGAAGGCGTCTATGCCTCCCGCCGTGTCGACTCTTTCACGCTCGAAGGTATGTGCTGTCAATGGAATGCGTATGGTCTACTAAACTTTCCTCAGTCTATGAGACATCATTAGCGCTGGCCGTCATATCTGGATCCAGCCGACAAATCGATCCCATACTGTCTAATCTCATCCCTGAACTATATCTCAAGATTCCGGCAGCCTCTCCTCCAATGCTGTTATTACTGGTCGCTCTCCTGTACACCTTGATGGCAGCATATCCGTCGCAGCGTGCATATCATGATCTCCTCCAAAAGATTCCTGACAGCGTATTTCCAAGACGCTCGCCAGCTTACCACTGGATACAAAACCTCTCTTCCTGTCTGCGGTCTCAAAACTATGCACGACTCGCGACTCTCACGAGGCCCGATGCTTTGGCTGCTCTTGGTGTCGCTTCGACACGTGAAGACTTGGTGCAAGCGTTCGAGTCTTTGTCGTTGGATACCCCTGGAACGGCTTCCAGCCTTTCCATCGAGCAGCTGTCCAACGAAGCCCTTCTCGGCCTGCTAGATAAATTACGTGCAAAAGTGCGTCAGGCAGCGTGGGCTGTCGTTCGTTCTGCATATCGTGAGATATCGTGTCGTGTTGACTTGGATACTTGGCGGTGGCTCTCAAGATCATTATTCCTGTCTTCTGACGCTGACGCTGTAATGAAGCGATCTGTCGTCCTTCAATGGTTGGAAGATCATGCCAAAATGAGCGAAGTTCAGAGGAAGGAGGATGGCGCAGAGCGATGGATTGTATACAAGACGGGACGGGTATAATCACTCAACGAATGTAATGAGTTAGGCACTAAACGTTAAACAATGAAGGAGCTCGACAACATGAACAGATGCGCGCATTACATACCCACTTTTTCCACTTGTTACTCCAACTGCTTCAAAATTGATATCCAATCACATATATATATAGTAATGCGGGATACAATAAAAAATTGTGTGACAGATGGTCATAAATGTTAGATACTGGAAATAGGATAACAGAGAATAGTGAGCGAACGTAGGAGCATGTGAAGTATTATCAACCCAGATGAAAAGAGATCGAAATAAATACCAGAGAGAAATGAAGAACCAAAGGAAAGTGGTATCAAGAACGAGAGATGTGTGTACAAATGTATCACTTCGACAGAAGCGAGCCCGGCTCGAATATCCTACCCTTCGCAGCCGTCGCAAATGCAAATGGCGCAGTCACAGTCACTAGAGGTTGTGCTGGCTTGACCATCTTACGCGTCGGAGCCCGCGACACACCGGCCGTCGTCGTCGTCAGAATGTTCCGTTCTTGCTGCAGAACATAGGACTAGATTTAAAAGCTCATTAAGTGACCACACGAAGAAAGGCCTACCAGCGTAAAAATCACTTACACGGGCCGTCAAGATCTTCTCCATCCAACGCTCGCCGTCCTTCTTCGAGCAGGAGAACATGTGCAGGTAGTCGTCCGTGTTCTCAAAGTAGGAAAGATTGTCGGTGGACTTGATCGCGAAAGCAAACTCCTTCGGAGCCTTATGTAGGCGGCTGACATAATAAGCGTCGAAATTAGACAAGGAGCACAGCAAAACCTGGTCCTTGAGCTAATACGACCGGGTGTCAGCATACCACGGCCAGACGATGAAATAAAGGGCGTACCTTGTCACGTTTAGATAGCCACAGAGAGTGTTCGCGCAAAGCCAACCAGCGTTTCGTCCACTTCCCACGCCTCATTTCCCATTCAACATACGAGCCGTGCGTCGGTGAAATGCTGGGAATAGCCTAGGAGCGTCCTTAGTACGAGTGAAACAAAGAACCAAAAAGGCATTGTACCGAAGGCCGTAAAGTAAGTGCTAATTCAGTCATCTTGACCATGAACTGATTGACGGTTTTCTCAGTATTCCAAGATGCCTGAATATCCGACAAAAACTCAAACGATCGGATGGGACGTTCTGTGAAACAGAAAGCCTGAGCACGACAGGGATATAAGAAATTATGAGACCGTATTACCCATGCCGAAGTCCCGCGCCACTTCAAAGAGCATCCAGTCGCCGGAACCAACCCACTGCCTCAGTGCGCCAGCACTACGAACTGTATCCACGACCTCGCCCGCCGTCGTTTGAGACGTCATCTCAATCATCTGGAAACTCTGCAGATTAGCAACAAAGACACGCAGTTGCGACATCTGCAACGGAGGCGGAGGCGGCGGCACAGGCTTGACAGGTTCGCGTTGGTGGTCATTCGATGTGCGAGGAGATCGCGCAGGTGGCTCAGGGGGCCGTGCCACCGTCTTCTTCCGTCCTAGGTCTGCCGGTAAGGGAGACCCATTCTCTTCCGAGGGACGACCCGAATGGGCTGTAGCACCACGATGTTGGCTACGCGTTCGCACAGGAGATTCAGCCTCGGGATGTAGACTACCCGTCCTGACACGACCACGCGACAAGCTCTTCCCAAGCACGGGATCTGCAGGCATGAGTGGGTGCTCCTCGAGCGACGAACGACCCGACCGCCCATCACCATGATTCTGACTTCGAGCACGGGCAGTGGTCTTAGCGCGTCCCAGGTCTGCGGCTAGAAAATCGTCGTCGCGCCGCGGCGTGGTGTGATGAAACGAGCGCATGTTGCGCAAAGTACGCTCAGGCGTCTGTGCCGCGGGGGACTGCGCAGTCTGAGTGTACGGCGGGGGCGCGAATGTAGAAGGCGGGGAGCGAGGGGCAAGCGGCGCATCCGACGCACGTACATTATGCAGACGCCGACTCAGTTCATCTGCTGTGACACCCGCAGTGCTGACGGCAGTATGGTGACGCGGGTGCGAATGAACTTGTGAGGCAAGTAAGGACGCCTCTTGAGAACTGGACGTGGCAGCTGACGTCCCAAGTCTCACAGCTGCGCTCGACGGCAGCTCACTGTGGACACGCGGTTCGCGTTGACTGGCCCAGCGCTGTGCACGTTCACGCCGCTTCTGATCCCGTTCCTCTCGCACCTTCTGGCGGATGGTTCGCTGCGCTCTCAGTGCAGTGGGGATACTCTGAGCCAGAGGAACATCATCTTCGTCTGTGTTCGACACTGACAGCGCAACTCGTGCCTGAGTTCCCGTCACAGTTCTGACAATGCGGCTCGGTTGTCCATAATCCTCCTCCGATTCATCGTCGGACGAGGTCGTCGATGATGTGGTCGACGAATGAGAACTCATCGAGTATGTGGGCATGTGCCGTCGCCGTTTGTCACCGCCATCATCACCATCGCGGCCGCCCCAGCCACCGCCGTTTGACATCCCGCCAAAGCCACCCCCATCCGAACGACCGTGGCCCGCATGATGGCCATCGCTGTTGCTTCGCCCGCTGGTTTCACCGCCACCTCTATCACCTGGTCGATCAGCATCCCAACCACTGGATTCTTGTGCTTCCTCGTCAACATAATCACCAATGACCATACCTGGTCCGATGGTCGTATTAGAGTTCACAGAGCTGCGATTAGGATGGGGCGATGGATCAAATGAAGAAAAGGAGGACGAGACGCTGTTTTGTGTGTGTGGCGCAGAACCTGCAGGCAACTCGACAGAAGGTGTTGACAGTTGAGAAGCCATCATCGGCGTAGATGGAGTAGCGTTAGCAGTAGTGCGGGAACTAGCACTAGCGGGACGGAAGAGCAGATGCGCAGGCCAGTCCGCCAGCTCGTCAGATAGCCTCGAAATGTCACTGCAAGTAGAACTAGCCCCCGATGACATGGACACCGAACGAGAAAGCTGGCCCGTGGACGAAAACGATGAAGTGGGCGAGGGTGGAGGTGTACCAAAAACAGAGTGGCAAGGCGTGCTGAAAAAAGAATCAGACGCAGACGACGTGCTGCAATCCGAGCAGAACGATGACTCCTCAGAAGGCGATGGAAGGTCCGCTATGCTCAGCCTGTCCATCGAGTCATCGGCATTATAGTCGAACCCGTCTGAAGATTCGTCTACCGAAGCGAGCGCGAACTTGATCTCCGGCCCACCAGACGGATTAATGTCATTAGAACGCGAGCTTGCGGCTGACCGGTCGTCAAAAACAGGCGAGATGGGCGCATTCTGGGCGTGAGGTGTCTGCAGCGGAGCGGGAGATGGGATTTGTAGATCGTCATGCAGCCAGGGTTCGAAGGGAAGGCCTGCACCAACAGTGCCGCGGCGCACCTGCAACTATCAGGAAACTCCCTGAGAGGATGTACAGATAGACAGACCTTGGATGGGACAACGGAAATACGGCCGTCCGAGAGATCACGCAGGGATGGCAGAGACGGACGGTTGCCAAACGCGGGTCGCTGCGTTGCAGGCACCGGGCGAAGCGGTACAAACAAGAAGTCACGCGCTGACTCCTCAGGAGAAGTCATTACGCGTGTTACAGGCGTGCATGGCAGGCTCGCAAAAGGGTCGTCGTCGATCAGATCGTCTGGCGGAGGCGAGATACTGGGGTCAGAAACCACGCTCTCGCTCGATGTAACGATCGATAGACACGTCTTCTCGCGGTCCGCAGGGGAGGAAATGCTGCGAACGTGACGAAACATGAGGAAGCTGTTGACGGGAACGCTATGCTTGACCATAGTAGTGGTTTGCGGGTTATTATGCTCGCTGAGGCGGATATGTGTGGTATCACTTTTGTCGAGAAGCTTTCCGTGGTCAATAGGCCTGCAGTGGAGAATAGGATCTGTCTGCAGAGACGGTCAGCAAAGCAAAGGTGGTGCGAATGTGCACGCCTCAAACTCCGCAGTCGCGTGCGAAAGCTCGTGCGTTGTGCAGCAACATGTCACTCACTAGATAGCTATGGGTGCGTACGAAAGGTGTAGATACGGAGGGGCATGCGCCAGGACTGTCTAGACCAGCGAGTGGGGTACAACCAGCAATTTTCTCGTTCCGAGCGGAATCGAAGAGCGTGCGAGGACGAATGTCAGAGTAACGTATCACGCCTGGCCACAGGACGTCGCCGTCGCCGTCGTCGAGTATTTCGGCGGCAAATGTCATGACGGACCCGGACGGCGAAAATTTTGTCCACGAATCGCGAGCTTCGCGCAACGAGAGCCAATGCGATGGTCGACCGGGGTCGACCGTCAATATGATAATCAGGAGCAACCCCAATAGCAATTTGCAAAGTGTGAGTCACTAATCGCAGCACTTAAATTGGTTGCCAGTTGATCGATTGATCGGTATATCAGCTGTCAGATTCAACGGGGCCGGCCGGGCCCTCGTCCTGTCAGGCAAAATAGCAACAGAAAAGGAAATGTAAATTTGCAAATCGCATTGGATTATCGACGTGCCTAAAGTAGATAACTAGTACAGAACGAAAGGGATCTCAGCGGAAATAACAGCAGTGAGAATTGGCAGCGAAGGCAAGTAACTTGTCTATGCCAGATAAACTCGAAATTGGGAAGGACAAAACGGGCCGACTGAGGGGTATACACATCGTGACTCGAAGAGTCCAAGCACGAACGAATAACGTTCATGACATTTGACTGAGATAATATTTGTACAGCATACCGGCACTAGTCGCCCAGAGACACACGTCTCCGTCGCGCTCTTCCGTAATTTGTATGGCCGCGACCGCGTCCTTGAACACCGTAGTGAGAAGGCTCGTAGGTGGAAACGTCTCCATAGTTGCAGATGCATCCCGATCAAGAGATAGCGGAGATGCTGCCAGACGTTCGCCGGTGCGTAGCGACCAGCCACGGATGACGCAGTCCTGCCCGGCCGCGAAGACAAACGTTTGCAGAGGATCAACAGCAAGGCCCTACAGTGCGTCAGCTGCGGGTCTACAGCGCAGATCTTCCAGCAAAAACTCACCAGATGCTCTGTCAGCGTATTGACGTGGCCTGAAAAGTGGACAAGCGGACGATTACCCTTGGTGAATCGCAAGTCATATGTCGCGAGCTGCATGAACATTAATATGAAAAACGCATTTCGCTGAAACCAGTCAATCTGATTTACCATTCCATTCATATGACTGAGAAGTAGCTGCGTGTCACGCACGACATCGAGACGAAGGACAGAACTGCGAGAACGGCCTTTGAATCGTTCCTCAAAGAGGTGGTCACCATATTTTGCTACACGCAAGTCAAATCGCAAAACGCTTCCGTTCCGTACGCCCGCATAAACAAGATGCTAATAAGCAATCAGAAACAGTTTCTCGAACTGGGTACAATCCACCGACCTCGTCGTGGTGAACGGAAAAGACGTCACTGTGTGTATACAGCGATTCAAACGTTGGGACCGACACATCCGGAAAGTATAGCGCCTTGCGCTCGGCACCTGGGCAAATTTCGGAATGATGCATCAAACAGAAGAAGGATCCTATAGGCCTACCTATCACGAGCGAGTCGCCACGAAGATGACTGCTACGCACGTCATAGAAATTGTTGAAAGTGAGAAGCGATGTCCGGCTATACGATTCCAAAACATCAGTACTCAACAGAAACCGTTAAAAAGAAGCATTGCAGACTCTAATCCGTCGAGAGCCTGTACTGAAATCTTGGTAGCCGAGAGGCTGCCGAAAGATGTCGCGCTGCAACACATTCAGTACTCGAGCATGAAACCAAATCGCGGACGTACACGCATGTCGAACCTGATATGCATATTGACGAAATCTGCGCAACCGACGCATAAGCTTGCATTGGACATGAAAGGGAACACACGCCTACCTGAGAATCCGGGTGGAGATTGAAGTCCACGCTCCAATCGTCCTCGTTGAGCGACTCGCCGCCGGAATACAGCCAGCCGGCGCTGTCGCCAATAAAAGTGTGCGCCTGACCATTTAGTATGGCCCTCTGGTGCACAAAGACATAGCAAGGGTCATTGAAGATCATCAATTATACTATGAAAGACTCACACAGAACGACCGAATCGGCGCGTACACAGGAATACGTTCCTGCTGGAGACGCGATGTCTGTGCAAGATAAATGCACTGTATCTGGCTTCAAGGGATGGTGAGAAAGAGGTCTGTCACCGTTGCAGCACTGCAGCTGACTGTAGCGTGCGGTCGCGCTCACTGTATGCCGGTAGCCCATTCAGGCCACCTTGCGCGCGCCAAAGACCAGTTCTACGCTTCATATGTATCCTGGACACAGGTATATCCTCAGAGGAATTCTCCCTGCTAGAGGTATCCCGCGATGGGGGAAGAGAGCTGTGGCTACTGCCTCCAGGGGCGCCTGATGCGCGAAGTCTCGAAGAAATAGGAAAATAGCGCTTTCTTTCATGGTCATAATAAAGCCCAGGCAGTTCGAGTGGCATGGCAGTAAAAAGAACGACGCAATATGTGAGAAGAGGCTGACGTGGAAAGACAGACAATTGCCAGTGTGGCGTACACAGCTTCGGATGCTCCACCGGTGCCGTTTCAGGCTCGGTGCGTTCTTCTACCGATGGAGGAATTCAGATGCACCTGGGAGACCCGAAAATGAATCAAGCACTTCGCTGCCTCGAAGATGAGCGTAGGAAACAAGTTTTATTTAGTCTTGGGCAGTTGACAAAGCTTTTGATCGGGGCATACCCCATTTGGCAGTTTGGTACAAGTATGCAAGCGCCCTGTACATTGCATTGCACGTATGTATATAATTAACGGTCCTCATCAAATATTAATCCATTAAGTACTGTAGTTCGACATTATAATGTTCTTCGGGAGAGCTATTCCATTGTGGCCGTCCTGTCCATGTCAGCACTTAAGCGACTATAATGAGTATGCCCAACACAATCATACTTGATAGGCACGCAGGGAAGGATACTTGATCAATTGTAAGAGCCAAATTCTCCCACCATTAGGGCGGAGAACCCCGTGTTGCTTACGGTTGACGTGGTTAAGCGTTGCCGAGGATGACTGAATAACTTTTGTTTCCTAGGGGCAACACCCACCCAGTTGCTGTCAGTCATGATAATGGGAGAAGACATCGCTTCTCGGGAGTCGAAGCAAGGACATGGAGGGGGAGCGCCCGAACGAGGAAAGGCCTTAATTATCTGATTGGCCGGTGTAACAGGATCCATGGGCCCCGTCCATGATTCCGTAGACTCGGTCGACGTATCCTCATCTTGCTCGATCCTGCTTGATTCGTGTCGTCTGGCATTCTCCGACACGTCGTCAATGAAGTCGGTGCCTGCCGATGCCTGACTTATATCTCGGAAGACGCCCGAGATATTTGGTAGCTGTGGCAGTAGGTGCAGGATCGAACCAGAAGAAAATGTGTCAAGTTGCGGTGATGGAACAGGCCTGAATGCTTCATTGACAAAGTCCTTCCATTCAGTGTGTACGGAGCATCGCACAGCGTTCCAGGTCTGCAAAGAGAAATGTAGGTGGCAAATTTTTGAGAAATGTGAGGAACACCGACTTGTGAAAGATACGAGGACAGCCCATACATAGACTCTCTTTCTCTAGTCACCGCAGATTCGCTCTGAT
Source organism: Fistulina hepatica ATCC 64428 (assembly GCA_000934395.1). Classification (NCBI taxonomy): domain Eukaryota; kingdom Fungi; phylum Basidiomycota; class Agaricomycetes; order Agaricales; family Fistulinaceae; genus Fistulina; species Fistulina hepatica. Next base: position 52,085 of record KN882025.1, on the reverse strand, counting down.
TTGCAGGGGTACTCAGTGGTTGGACGGAGGCTCTAAAGGAAGCCGTGTGCTCTGTTCGAGTCTGAGGCACGGAGACCTCTATGACAATATCTTTTTCACGTTGCCCCTGCAATTCTCTGAAAATTTGCAGGCATTTTTTGATGGCTGCCAGAAATGAGACAAAGTAGGAAATAAGCTGAACATTGTATCATGCATACCATAATCGTCCGACCTCTCAATTTCATACGCCTTGCCGTCACGAAGCCTACGTCGCTTCCCCGTGCAAGTGCTCACGCTATATTCGTCTGCAGGTCGCTTCGAACCCGCAGTGTAATCGGAACCGCTCGTACTGGATTCCCTGTCAGTCGTCACGCGCCATACGTCAAAGTTCTTATACTCACAAAGACAGATACACCTGAACCAGCGCGTCAAGCACCGGTATAATCACCTTCGAAAATAGACCCTCGTATGCGCCGGACGACTCTTCATAAAGGGCGGCTAAATACACGAACAAGACGTCCGCCGCTCTTGCTTCAGACATGACTGGGGATTCGCTAGGAATCAACCCCAGATGGAGTGCGATCTCGCGTCGAAATGTTTCGTTGTCCATGAGTTCCAGAACAGCCTGTGATGCTACGTCAAAACAGCCAATATCTAGGATGTGGTGGTGGGGCTGCGAACTGACATCGGCAAACGCGCCACAACGCGGCATTGACATCCTATCCACCAGGGCAGTAAACGTGGAAACCTTGAATCGGATAAAGCCCCTCGCACGCATGTCTTCACGCTCTAGACGATTTGATAGAAGAATTGAATCCCAGGATAGGTTGCTCAGTCCATATATTTCGCGAGGCAGGCCAGACAAAGTGGCGCGTGCCAGCTGCTTAAAACTTGTTGAAAAGGTTGACCCCTGCATTGCGCAATATGTAAAAAAGGAGTGGATGGGTATTGTTAGAATGTTCTGGGTATCGTGGTGGTATAGTGGAAGATATCGTAAGTGAAGGCAAGTTGCTGGTCTGGTGGTTTGGTGACAAGTGTCACGAACAAAAGACTGTGATTGCCTCTTTCGATCCTCACGTGATCGCGTTTCGCGTTTGTTCCTGCTCTACATAAGTTATTCACTTTCTTTCTTCCTTCTTTTCTTCACTTGTGACATGCGATTGCTCATAATCACTGGATTCACGAAGATTCTCTTTTATTCTGTGCCCTACAGCTTGAGCTCGTCATACGATCTGCTGTTGTAGTAGATTGCCAACCCTCGAATTATCTACTTGCATCGATGTAAATCTATACGCTGATATACTCTCAATAAATCCTGTAAATAAGAGGCATAGGTGGACGACGAGTAGAACTACTTAACGCATTAATCCGCCTGTCCTTTGTCTATCTGAACGACCCTGAAATCTCTATGATGTATGGAGATGCATCAATCACTCTTCTTGCGCGCAAAAACGTGGATATGTGCCAGACCAGGGATACTTTGGAGTCTCTGCAACGGGCTGTGTTAGTAGTTGTGCAAGTTTTCAAAAAACGACCAAGTCCTCACTGGGGGATTCACAAACCAAGCAGTTTCCCATTCCTCTTCGATCCATCTATTGCGCACGAAATCATGGACCTCTTTTCCGGCTGCTTTGACCAACTGATCTTCCTCCTGGGTGCCAGGCGGAGAGCGTACCAAGCTGTCCATCGTAACCCCCCATTCACTCAAGACAGGTAAGATAGCGGGAAGCGTCGAAGGAGATGGCGGTGGCTCATTGGAGCCAGTGAATCCCCACAATCCGTCACGTTCGACGCGTTCTTGGATTGATTCCGGAATGAGGGAAGGTTGGAAAATGGGCAATCGAGTCCAGATCAATGTGTGCTCGACCTCCGATGGCACTGCACACGCAATGAATTAAATATGTTACCCTCTGACCATACTTACCTACCGCAATATGGCCAGTCGTTTTGGATGATACTTGTGTAGCATGGAGGAGTTGATGCAGTAAAATATGCGGGTGCACCTGCAGGAATGGTGGGAGGTTCGGAAGGACGCCCCGGCGGTGGTACAGGAAGGGGAGTATTCTGTACATTCTTGTCAAGTGCAGACTGAAGTAAGGAATATCTATCCGGCTTTCCCCACTGCAAGCGATAGTATGTCATGTAGTTCACTGAGAACATGTCAGGGTTAATGAAGAAAGGATAGGGCTAAACTTCTATGATGCTTACGAACGGAGCCATATTCTGCCTTAATGTACTTGGACCATGCTTCATACCGCCTTTGCAGTGCCTTGTCGCGCTTAAGGAGGCCGAGATCTCTGGAAAATCAGTACTTGAGAGATACAGATGTGCTGTTTCTCGGTACCACCGTACCCTGAGCTAACGAAGGTTTTCAGCTGAAGCCAGGTGAATCTGGGTGGGTACAGGCTGATCAGTTCTTCCCGTGTAGGTGGTCCATATCCGGGAATGATATTGTTGTTTCGCGGAGACACCATTATACGACAAGTCGTGGTACGTAGGTTTAACAAACAAGCTTGACGTGTCCAAGTGATGGCGCTGGATATGGCAATCATAAATCACGTGGTCGAGTTTGATTGATCGATCGATCGCGTCACAACCTTTGACATGACACGACCGTGATGCGGGCGGACGCGCGAGACTCAACTACCAATTAATTGTTTTCCTAATTGTTTTCCGCTTTCTTTTTGTCCATCCTTTTACATAGAACAGGATGCGTATGTTGTCGATGTATGAAAGAAGTCCGATTGATTTCGTGTCCCTTTCATCGATTACGATATAAGCATAGGCTGCTCTTGTAGCCAATCCGCCTGTTATTTTGTCCCACGACCCCGCTCACTGTAACGCGGGTGAGCTTGCGGAGTCCATCTCCAAGTCCCATCGATCTAACAGAAACCCAGCAACATATCCATTTCAGCGAACGGAACACTTGGACGTGAGTAGCCGCCAGCGGTCGCTGCCAGCTGTGGCGTACATTACATTACGCGATGTCCAGGTAGACAATTTTCCTTTGTCGCTGACTCTTTTCGCTCACTGTATTGCACAGCTACCTGTCGCTACTTGATGATTTAGAGCTTATAAGTTCGAATTACATTCACTCCTCAACACATGAATGGATCAGCCAACTGGAACAACAAATGGCGCCGTCCATCGAGGAATTGCCAGAGCTTTTCAATGAGCTAGAGATGCTGCGCGGCCTGGTGGCGCCAATTAGGCGGTTACCGAATGAACTTCTAATCGAGATATTTCTAGTGAGTCTAGCTCGGTGATTACATCTCAAGCGTTCAGCTGAATTCCTGAAGCATAGAACAGTACGGCCACTGTTTCTTGCGGCCGTATGCCACAGGTGGCGTGCTGTGGCCTTAAATGCACCGCAGCTTTGGAACACCCTTGATTCAGAAGTTTCGTCTTCCCCTGAGATGACTGCCTGTTACACGCAGTTGTCGAAACCGTTGGACTTGACTGTGGAACTTTATGGGGGGCTGTTAGATGTGGAAGATGATAATGTCCTTTCCCTGCAGACTTTGGTGCAATGCGAGAGCAGGATCAAGCGTCTTACCGTTATCAACGAGTGGGTGGACCCGCTAGTCCACGATCTACTCGAACGCAACTCCTTCACTTTTCCTATGCTCGAATCATTGTACTTCAACGTCGTAGAGGCAAGAACATACACAACAACTTTGTTTTCGAATTCCTCACATCTCAAATGGGTATATTTGGATGAAGTGCCCCGAGGCGGAGTTGATGTGGACGTTACGTTCTCGTGCCAATGGGAAAGAGTCGAAACGCTGTATCATGAAGCGCAAGACGTGGCACATGCTTGGCGTATCCTGTCTCAGAGTGCGTCGTTGCGCCTCTATCAGCTGTCTCTGACCAGGGACAAAAGCGTGTTCACACCGGCCTCCCTTGACCTCCCATGTCTAGAAGTACTACGATTGCGGTATCGCGACGAAGCCGACAACGAGGCGCCCAACAATCTCCTCTCGCAACTGTCATGTCCGCGCCTCCACGAGTTGTGTATCGATTTCGAGGGGCCCGCGTTCTTCACTCCGCACCTATTCATGGACTTTGTCGCACGGAGTCCAGCAATAAAAATCTTGGATATACAAGTAGTCAACCAGGCTAGCGAAGACGATAGCGAAGACGTGGAAGACAACCTTGAAATTTCGGACTACTTCGCACAGCCACGTCTTTTCGACAATGTTATGGATCTCACATTACGCTCGATGCTGGTGTTTTCTGGTCGAGAAGGTAGCAAGTTGTGGCACAATATGATCTCTTGTGCGATATCTGCAGTATCCAGTATTCCGCTGTTCCCTGCTCTTCGCAAGCTGTCGATAGACGAAGATATATTGCGAGACCTGGACGGGGCCCACGTAGACGGTCAAATCTGCGACCTTCGCAATGACTTTGTGCAGCTCGTGGAACTCCGGTGCGAATCTTTCATCCCCGCCGGCAACGTTGTTCGTCTCGAAGAGCTGAACATGCCTGACGGATGGCAAGGTTACTTCAATCGCGAGCATGTCGAGCGTTTGGAAGTATGTGAATCCAATGGGTTGTTCATTGGTCGTCTATGCCACACGCGCTTTCTAGACTCTGATGACTTCATGTCATCTTGGAGATAGCGCCATTCCATATTCTCCGAGTCATCGCTGCCTGCGAACGAGAACTCTATTTGAATTTATGATGCTCAGATTGCCTTCCAATTCAAAGCTGGTGACTTGTTGTTGTTTGACTCTTAAATTTATAAAGCGCTGGAGGTAAGACTATGTACCAAGGCGCGCTGCCCTCGTAGATCGATGTAAAGGCGACCGTCTGCTGTGTGTCTCTATGTGTGAAGCGTCAATGTAACTTTTTTCCCCCAAGTGAGGGGTTCCGCGAAGGAGGAGGTGGGGTGTGTTCAACTTGGGGGGTGACTTGTTGAATCAATGAGCGCTGAGCATTTGCAATGTATAATATATATAACGATGTCTGCATTGAACGGTAGAGGGCCTTTCCGCATCGGCGGCGACCAGTGACTCGGTTACATAGTCTCCCGAAGGCAGACTGCATTGACATGATAGCCAAGCAATCATATATAATTTCGGTAGACATTCGCTTGAACGCGTGCAAGTGAACCGATGGCAGTGGTACTAACGCCTTCCGTAGTATTTCCGGTATGCATCTGGTCTAACTGGCAAGTCAGAGCAATCATGTCACTGCCTATCTGAGTTCGTCCTGCTCTGAAAAACCGTGGTAAGTAGTCCCTCGCTCTCTGTCTTGTATAAATCCTGTAACTTGTGCTTCCGTTTGGAACGATCACTGCAGCATGTCTTCCTGTTCTCCTTACTTGACTGTATTTGGTCAAGTATTTCCATGCCCTTCCAAGTGGAAGACAGACGACGTGCCCGACCTGGCTGGTAAGGTCATAATCGTTACAGGTGGCAATGCAGGTATCGGGAAGGAGACTGTGAAAGTACGTCCATTTCAGAAAGCGGCTTTGCTCTACTTCATGTTGTAATGCTCACATCAGGCGTTACTTGAACATAATGCCAAAGTGTATCTGGCTGCGCGTAGTGAAGACAAAGCTCGCGAAGCTGTCAGGGAGCTTTATGATGCTACTGGAAAAGAGGCCATATTTCTGCAGCTAGATTTATCGGATTTGAAATCTGTCAAGGCAGCAGTCACTGCTTTCTGCTCGTGCGTATTTCAAGGTATATAATGCTCTTCTGTTACTGAGAAGAAGAAAGGCAAGAGAAAGAGCTTCATGTTTTGTTCAACAACGCGTGCGTCGATCGTTTGTGATACATACTGCCAGTATAACCGACAAAATTTCTAGCGGCGTCATGAATACTCCAAAAGATATGATCACCAAGGATGGTATGTCTGGTATGAAAGGTATACCGTCCGACTTTTGAAAATCGACTACAGGCTATGACCTGCAGTTTGGGACGAACGTTCTTGGTCAGTCCGAAGCCATTCTTGACATCCGTTTCCTTAATCCTACGTTGGACATCAGGTCATTTCTATTTCACCAAACTCCTATTGCCCACATTGCTCTCGACGGCGAAGTCTAGCCCTGAGAAACACGTCCGTGTCGTCAATCTCTCGTCCCTTGCTCACATGGTCGGGAATCTCGACTTTGCGACTTTCAAAGACGGTCCTGCGCGCAGAAGAAAGACTTCGGAGGAGTTGTATTTTCAAAGCAAATTTGTATGTGTGGTTTACTCTGTGACTGCCTCATTTTGGTAATTGAAGGCACTATAACGGCGTAGGGCAATGTCGTATTTTCGAGCGAACTTGCGCGGAGATATGGTGCTGAGGGGATTGTTTCTACGTCCCTCAACCCGGGAAATCTGCGAAGCGATTTATGGAAACACATGAATCCATGGTTAATGATGCTAGGAGTGTGTATTCTATGCTCTCCTGTGCTTCCATTGATTCCGATTTTTCCATCTCCAGAAACTTTTCCTATACCCTGTTGTTCCGTACGGCGCATTGACGCAGCTTTATGCGGGAACGGCCCCAGAAGCGGCGCGCTTCAATGGCAAGGTATGAGTCGATGCATTTCTGCCGTTGGCGTTTCAACCCAAGCAATTGTAGTACCTTGTCCCCTGGGCACGACTGGGCACTCCAAAGCGCGAGGCACTTGATCCAACGTTGGGCAAACAACTTTGGGAGTGGGCCGAGGAACAGGTTGCAAACATTTAACTTCTTCTACACCGCGTTTGGTGGAATTTATATAACTCGTCATCGATCCATCCAGTATGAATGCGACATAAATATAAGCCAATGAAGAAAATTGATACATCGTAATGCACGCCGCGCTACTTTCGGATGAGTCATTTAAATGTACTCGGACGATGCTTAGTGCATCTGTACTAGTCCTTCGTTTGAAAGTTACATATCTTTTTGTGGTATCGACGCAAGATTGTTGTGTTCATCCATTGAATCTTTGGCTTGTCGTGAGGGTGTTCTTTTTCATCGACACCGACCTCTTGACACCGATCATAACTCTACCGCAAACCGTTGGACTCGGGGGCGCTTGTTTGAACTCATTAGTACACTCAGACACTCAGTGCTATGTCTGTCAAGCGCTCAAGCTCAAGTTCGAGGTCTCCAGTCGAACAAAAGATCGGCCGTGCCACTGCTAAACGGTCCAAAGTCGAGGTGGAAGTAGCAACACTATCTTATCCTAAGCTTGTCTGCCCCACGTCTATCCCCCAGTTTCAGCAACCGACACCACTGCTCAACTTCTCATACGATGCTTCACACGCACTTCATTTTGACAACTCTTCGATGAAGTACTATGTCGATCCTCCTCCACATGCCGATCTGCGGCACGGCTACGAGCGCTGGAACAAACGGCCAGAGCGAAAAGGCCGGATTGACACGCTCTTACGCGCTTGGAAGCGTGTTCAGGAGAAAATGGCAATGCCTCCGGATGTCATGCGAGGAGGTGTCATTACCTGGCGCGGCGTCATGACGAAGTATGCCCTTGTACCCTTTGCTTCGTGGCATCATACTCAAACTGATCAAACAGAGTGTTGACGGCGCCCTACGAAGAGCGGGACGCATGGGACTTCAATATTATGTGCGTCGACAGAACCATCTATATTGAGGACCATTTGTCAGACGAGATGTTGGCTGAGAGGTTCGTCTGCGGTCTCGTTCATATTCTTGCGACATCGACGAGTTGAACAGAGATAACGTGAAACCACATCAACGACAGCAAATGTACTACGGATATTCCTTCGAATCATGGTGCACGTCATCCAAGCCTGGTGTTCCGGAACCAGGCGGATGGGGGGGTGATGTCGATACGAATGTCCAATGGTGCAGTGTCGTTAAGACGAAGCTGGGCGACTCCCGACTATTCATCGGCGGAGAAGGTCAGTGTTCTTTTGCCCTGCTTTGTTGTGGTTCTCAAAAACATACTGTAGTGGACTGTGTTCGAGGTCGGTGCACGTCTGCCCTGTCTGATATCGTTATAGAGGACTGCAAAATTCCTGCAGATAAACTATCGCCACGCAACGACACGCTTGTGGAGCTCAAGACATCTATGACAATCAAGAATCCTCGAGACGAAGCTCGTTTTGAGAAGTGCCTCCATCTAATATTGACAACACGAAACAGTACTGAGGCGCATTTTCTTTAGGAAATTATTGAAGTACTATTTCCAGTCATTTTTGTTAGGCGTCCCGGTAGGTACCTCCGAAATGCTGAAAAGGTGCGTGTTGAATTCTTGTCACATTATGTTAGGAGATCATCGTTGGATTTCGAACGCCGACTGGCCAATTATCCACGCTGCAAAAATTCAAGACTATGCAGATCCCGCGCATGGTGCGTGGCAAACCAAACGCGTGGGAGCCAAGCATCTGTCTATCATGGGGGCATCGCTTCTTGGAATTTGTGAAGGATATCGTTTCGCGAGAAGAAAATGTCTGGACGAGTAGTTCTGAAAACAAAGCGCAATCATCGACAGAGCCAGCATCTGTGGTACCACCTCGTTATGAGAAGGTTTGGAGGGCACGATTTGTGCCGGGTGAAGGCGTGACGTTGCGCTTGCTTGATGATGACGAACTTTTGGAGGTGAAGGCAGGCGAAAGTCGTTTCGGCTTTTTACCACAGTGGTATGTCGACCCACGGTCAGTGTAAACCCTTGACAATAGGTCCTGACAAGAGCTGTTACCGAATGCTGTGACTTGCAGCTGCTGAATCAATTGTTGAACACGCCGGAAGGCATATGCTATCCGGAAAATATAGAAACCGTTTTCGTGTGAGACTACGGACTCATGGGATGTACATGCTGACGGTGGCCGAGGACTATGTACACATCTGGCATACGCCAAAAGCACGGTAGCCGGCGTTTGCAGGAGTATGTGATTCATACTTACGACTGGCGTATGCGACTTGTACTGCTGCAGTATTTTTGCAGCCCAAGTATTGTGGCAGTATCACGAAGCACTCAGTAATTCTGGGTTAGTACTCTTGTAAAATAGTTTTCACGGTCATTAGAGTCGTGTTACGTCACATGATACTACCCAATTAAGTACTTATTTCTTAATACAGACGTGACTCTTTGGCAATGCTCGATTTTTTTTTGTCAAAACATTTTTCTCCCTCGTTTTTTGCTCCCAGGAAAATTGCTCTGGTTGATCACTCTCTATTATGTATCTTTTTACCTTTGTCTTTTGACCAGAGGAATAAGGCCGTAAGGATCCGGGAAAATCTCCAAGGTGAATAAAATTTGTTCAGAAGTAGTGATACTTAGTACTCAATCAGGCAATCGATTTACTGGATGCGTTAACGTTGAAGCACTTCAAGTTGGAAGCATTACTTAGCCTTACATCGAAGTGCAAACCTTTTTCTTTTCTTATAATCGTCGCGGCAGTCCTTTTGAAAGAACAGCCATCACATCGATCTTGCCAGATCAGGCTGCAGTACAATAGTTTTCTAGAAGCTTCGTTCTCGAGTCGGCTCAACAGCTCGCCTTCACCATCGCTTCGTCTTCTTGATCCTCTTCAGCGAACGCTCCGACTACCATGCCTTTAGATTACTCCAAATGGGACAGATTGGAGGTGCGTGCGCTCTTTTACTCATTGTTGGGTTTCTCAGCTGTACCCACATTGGTAGCTGTCTGATGACTCCGATATCGAGGGACATCCCAATGTCGACAAGCGCTCGCTCATCAGGTATGTCCTGCATTCTCCTCTGGGCAGATGTGTCATATTTCCTTATGAGAAAGATTCAAGCAGCGTGAAATCCATGAGCAACGCCAGGCGCGTAAGAATCGCATGGCGGTTCTCAACCACCAGATCGACTTGAACGGCGTCTTGCTATCCCGCCTCAAAGAAGTACATGCGCGCCTCATCGATGAGTCTGCGACACCGTCTGCAACGGTATATTTCAACAACCTTGTGGAGCAGCTTGACAAAAGCCCGTCGCCAGAGCGCCCACCCAACACACCGGATGAGAAGCTGTATACGTATGATGCACAACTGCACAGTCTTCTCAGCAAGGTCGCGTCGGACGCGCGAACAAAAATACACGACTCCAGCTCCAGTAGCTCAGAAAGGGAAGAACACTTGGGGAAAGCATTGGCGGAAGAAGTAGCTGGGCATGTCAAGAAAATGGGCGAGGTAATCGAACAAGACAAGAGGGACCTTGCAGACCTCGAGAACGAGGCTAAGAAACATATCACCAGTGAAGATATTCACTATGGCTTCGATAGTGGGGTGCGTAAGAATTACTCCATTCCACGCACCACTTTCACTGAATGCCTTGCACACAGTATATTTCCAAGTCAAAGCCAGCGCCCGTGCTTGAGAGGACGAAGGCGAAGAAAACGGAAAAATTCACGGAGACTACCATCCAGGTGCTGAATCCGAAGGCTGCGTCATCATCAAGTGCGCCGCCTGTGCCCGCCCCTGCGCCAGAGCAGGTGGTAGCACCCGACCTTGAGGACGACGACGACGAGGAAGGGGTCCCGGAGATGAATGCTTCCATTGAGCAATTCTCTCACATTCCTCTGTGGAGTTTCGAGAAGTCTTGGGAGTTTATCCAAGCCCATTCCGACGTCGTCGTTCCTGGTGCCGCAGACTCGCTGATCATTGCGGGATACCGGGCAGGAAACGCGGGCAAACGCGACTACGCAAAGCAATGTGTGCACCAGAGTCTTCTCTTACAATATGGAGAGAAACTTGGTTCTGACGGTGTGCGCGTGTTTTTCAACAAGTGCGTTCTCCTTGCATGATACGTCGATGAATAACTCACATCGACATCAGGATGAAACAAGGCGACCCGCGTGCGCGCAAAGTGTTCGTCGACGATGTCGAGAACACTTACGTGCAACTCATGGGGCGCGTCGATGAAAATCTCCGTGAATTGGCAACTGAAGCCCCCGGACGCGAGCAAATTCAGCTCGTAGCAGAGAAGCCGGGCCAGGCCATTACGTTTAACGTGCCAGATGGGCCACCGCCGGAGGATCTCCGACTTGAAGGAGAGGATGCAGAGAACCTCGATGTGGAAGAAGTACGTCGTGCGCTGCAGATGCGGTGGGACGTTTTCAGTGCCTTTCCGCAAGATTTGCAAGACGCACTCAAGGATGGCCGTCTTGAAACTGTCAACGAGGTCTTGGGTGAGATGGACGTCATTGTGGGAGAAGCAGTGGTCAACAGTCTCGCTAGGGCAGGCATTCTCAACTTTGCGGAGGGTGGTATCAGAGACCAAACTGGAAAGTAATACTGGGTTTTCGGGCAATCGAAATATAGCATGTGGGCCGATGTTTGTAGTCTTAATGTAATAAGTATGCCGATAATAGTCAAGTTTTTTTTGTTCACTCGGAAAGTCTAATAGGGTTGGTCTTTCCTATTTAGGAAGTTGGATATTGCTGGAAGGAAGTGGAGTAGATAAACATCCCATGAGTACTGTACCATTACGACCGTAAGTTCACGGGGTTTGGACCGTGACGCGATCCGTCGGAGGTTCACAAGTTCATGGCCTGATGTGAGCCGTGACGGTCATGGATAGGTTCAAGTTCACCCAAAAAAATTATTTTTAATGGGTCTGTCTGATGGTTTAGAGCATACTTTGATGAGCTGCCAAAAAGGCAATTTCCTGTTTAGGTTTGGGACTTGTTCAGGAAGCTGTGTGACGCGTGACGAAACCGGATAGGTTCAAGTTCGTGGGCCGGCGTGACGCGTGACTGAACTTACGGTCGTAACAGTACAGTACTTTGCATTTGGAATTATTACTGTTTATATGCTCCCCATCGTCTTCGCATTTCGCTCTTGTCCGATTTTTTCGCGGCACCCATGTACTTAAGTATACCAGCCTTCGTGTACTTAGTCTGCACCTCATGTTGAGCCGGGTGAATGGCTCAGGGAGCTAGGTAGCGAACGACGGTGCGTCACTACGAGGCATTAGCGCTAGTATGCAGGTACATGATGTAGACAGACTTACGCCTCAGCGATGATAGAAAGACCTCGACTTCTTCAGTGCTTTGCTGACATGCCACAGGAGTTGTCGACACCCTCTGACGCTCAGGACCATCCTCGCGCCACCTGGATTCCAACACGTGACCGCGGCGCTGTTCCTTTCCCCCAATCCTCGAATAACCGATCTTTGCCAAATAATATATCCTCCTACATATATATTTAACTCCTACGCGCACGATCAGGTTTACACTGAACGTGCCTATCTTGTAGCTGAGGCGTGCGAGCGAAACATTGCACCGGGATATATGGCGACCGAAACGGATACATAACCGGGTTGGGCTTGGACTGATAATAATGATAGGGAGTACAAGTAGCGTGCCACCTGTGCCACCATTCCTGACACTAGCCGGGTGTGATGCGATAAACCTCTGCACTCCCCCTCAAGTTCAAACCTAAGGAGGGTATATGTATTCGAGGCCAAGGAGCGAACGTAGACTCTCAAAACGTACACGGGAAAGCCTGGGGTTTCGTGAAGATATAAGCTATCATGGATTCGGTAAGTACATACCTATTTTACAGCTAGGGTCATATTGTTCGAAGCGACGGTTTGACGAATGAAATGATATTTTTTTTTTTTGGAGCATTCACTGCTCGCAACTAACAATTGGTTAGCCCAAGCAGATCGTATGAAATGACATTTTATGTCTATGTGCCTGGTCAAATTTCAAACTTTGATCAAGGTTTTTTCCCGATTGATTTTTTTGAAGGTGAGAAGTGCTAAGTGATCAATAGCCCGATGACAACGGAGAATATTGGTCAAAAAGGCTATCCTGATTCTTCATCGGAAGCTGGTAAGTGAGCAAAAGAAAGACCCCACCGGAGGACTGTCAATAGTAATCCTGGACGATGGACGGCATAACACCCGTGGATCCCGCTCACATCCCGAATGCGTCACCCCGCGTCGCAGCCGCCGCGCGCGTTCTTTTGGGCATGGGCGGTGTGTACAACACCAATTCTTGTCTTGTTATATACTGCAACTCCTGACGTTGAGATCTGTTAGCTGGGCGCACGTACGAGGACCTCTGCGCAGCCATCACAGACGACTTCACGCAGACGACCCATCCACTCTCGTTGGGTGTGCCGGCACTTCAGAAAGAGTAGTTCGCGCGGTTTACGAAGGATACATGGAAGACCATGGAGGTAAATTCCCACACATACACTCGCAGCCGTCCCGACTGATACACCTGGGGCGTTCGTAGTTCCAGATTTACCACATCACAGAAACGCCAGACAGAGTGGTCATGCATGTGAGTAGAGAGGCTAGTCCCTGAGAACCGAGTTGCAGCTTCGCAAGATGCGTGTGTGTCCTTTGGCCAGTTCTCACTAACGCGACGTCTCTGTCAGGTCACGTCAGAAGGCAAAACACAAGGAGACGCCATTTTCCCTAATGAGAATCTCATCACGTTCGGCCTCGCGCCAGATCCAAACGCCGAGCGTGCGTTCAAGGTATCGTTCATGCGCGAGTTCGTCGACTCGAAGACGATATCGGAGTTGGTTGCAAAGCATTCGATGACAGTGGGCTGAAATTGGTTTCAACGATCAAGAATGTATACGTACACGATGTTATACTAGCGATACCGAGTGGTACATGAGAAGGAAGGCATTCACGCAAGGCACCAAGCTAAAGAACGAACGACGCGAGTATCAATTCAGGGGATGGTTCTTTGGCGGTGCTGGAGCACAAAAATGCTGCGAGGAAAGCTTTGAGTAAGAGTTAATTCGATAGGGAATGGTCGCTCACGTTCAGCCGCGTGGCATGCCCTCGTTTGTGTATTTGCGTGCGACATTCGTACCCGTACCTGGCTCGCTCATGAACATCCGCATTGCCCAGTTCATCACTGCACTCACCAGCAGTTCTCAGTGGGTATTGCCTGTCCGCGATCGCGCATCCGTTGCAGCCACCATAAATGGGTGTAATCAGTAACCAGTTGCCATACGCAATCCTCACACAACGCTTGATCGCCGATGCTTTTTTCTGGGATATCCAGTTCCCTGGCACGTATAGCAAAGAGAGATCCTATGAGCTTCGTGTATCGGAAGCATTCATCGGTTTCCGAGTCCTCGTCGGTGGGAAAGAGGGGACATGAACAAGCGTGGGCATCCTCAAAAAAGTCCACTATTTTCGGGCCTTCTACGGAGTTCCGTCTCAGATTTCCTTTGAACGCCGACGGGAGTTGATAGGGAGATAGCCGTTGAACATCGCGGAGCATCTCGAGATCTGCAGACAAACGATCAACGCTGAAGTGGAATGTGCTTGAGAATAACGTACTGGAACAGCCATAGAGTGCAACACCATGCGTCTGGCTACACCAGCTGCAGGCATCCTCCTTCCCGTGTACACTGTCTAGGATCACCCCACTGTCCAGGATCACGCCACCAAAAAGTGACTCGCCGTTAGGCGGATCAGATGCAAGGATTTCCGATAGCGTGCGTTCAAGAAACCCATCTACGAAGTGCTGCCAGTTTTCATCGGAGAACATATAGTCATGGGGGCCAGGGATAGCAGAGCGCTGCCGATAAGCGTCAAGGACGAGCGACGGTCCGCGGATGATTTTAATGGGGCCAAAAGGTGTTGGAGGGTCCTCTCCATCCAAACTGTTACACATGAGAAGATAAAGAAAGCGCGCTGCGGCGTGTATTTCTTTAAGCTCGCGCACCGGCCACTGTCGAAGGTAGCGCTCGCGTGCTGCTCGAACCGCAACCAAATCCCATTCTTGGAAATTTACTGAGGCGTAAGGTGTAGGGTCGTCAAAACAAAACACCAAGGAGAAAAAAATAATCCTGTACATGGCGCGGCGGAAACGCAAAGATTCGATTGCGGACAGTTTGCTTTCCTTCATCAGGTCAGTCCTACGGTCTTTGAATCTTCAATGGCGCCGGTCATTGATGGTGTAAACACAGGTGATCAGCGGACAACGCACTTGATACTGAACAAGCGTTCCAAATAGTCAATCTCTTGTGCTGTCTTAACCAAAGGGCAGATCTCCCATGGATGAATGCGAGTCACGCCTGTAGATGTGGAACACCAGTCCGGCGTGAAATCGACGCCAGGAGGTTCGACGTCCGGATGCCGTAGAGCATTCAAAGCGTCTGGAAGAGCGGGGCCGACTAGGTTCTCAGCAACAGCGTGCATAATCGATACTGGGAATGCCTTGAATATGGAATGCAAATGCCGACAGGTGAGAATAGTAGCATAGAGAGAATCGAAATCCGGAAGAGACGTGAATATGCGGCTGATCACATCGTCGTCGACGGGGAGCGTATTGTCGCTGCGCATCGTGCTTTCAATTGGGGTGTGGTGGACTGAGTAGAAGTAACGCATGTCATCATTATGTTTGTTGTTACATATTTATTCACTCTCGGTACCGAGCTTCCACGTGTACAAGCATTGCCATAAATGGACTTAAATCCAAAATAAGAGGAAAAATTATGCGAATGGACATATATTGCTCTTCAATGAATCAAAAAAAGAGAGAGAAATCAGCAACCAAGTTTAATAATTGAGGTGTGATTAAAGAACAAGCTGCAAGAGAATACACGATCAATCAGTCTGGTGAAATACTCTGTGCGGATTGGAACACTTACGTGCGCCAAGTGTCCTCCAACAACGGGACGCGCTTCGAATCCGTCGCTTATTCCCGAGATAGCGTCGTACCAGTCGCTCAATGGCACTGGAGTCGGGAACAGGCGTATCGTCGACGTTAACACAACAAATATCCAACGCAGGCGACGCAGAAGCGAAAATAAAATAGATAAGCAGACTGCAATAGGACAAAGGAAGGCTGAGATTTACCGCTGTTTAAACCATCGGAGGCGTACTTTGCAACGGAGCTAATAAAAAAGTCGCGCACAGAGTCGTCGGTGACGATGGCGGATGTCAAACTCTGCCAATCTAAATATGGCAGCGGAAGATAAAAATGCAGACGAACATCCACAAACATGAGCATAGCATTAATTGTGCATGAACGAATGACACGTGCCTGTCTTGGTGTACGTATGTCTGCAAGTGCAAAAAGGTTGGTGTCAAGTAAGTGCGTAGAAATAGAGAAGAGGCGCGTTAGAAATATACCTTGTGTCCAAATATATTCCGAACGGCTCTATCAGGGAATGACACATTGTTTGTAAAGGGAAGAAAACATAGACTTCGACAAACCTTCCACAGTGCTGTACCATGATGTCTCTTTATGGGACAATATTGATCATCTGCTCGAATAGACAAAAACGTACTCACGCATTTCGTACACCGAACTAGGGAATAAGCTCAGATTCAACAATTTGTCGGCGTAGAGATTGTAACTCAAGCCCCAGCTGTATGAGCGCGCACGAGATCAGTAAATCAATGAGATGCTTTTCGCGGGAAAGCTGATACCTGGAGGAATTGCCGTACTTCAAGCCCGATTTAGTGGATGCCCAAAAGTAAACATCATATGCATCCACGTACACTCAGAGTCAAATGCTCCCCGTTGTCCGAAGTGGCAAACACCTGCCACTGACTAACATAACTTTGTGCGATCGACTAGACCATGCTTTTGTCAGGATGCGATGAGGCAACGAACGTGGATGAAAGAAGTTTACGCTGTAATTTGAAGCTGTATCTTCATTGCCGAGAAGTCTCGCGATCTCTGCCATGGCACCAATACCTACAATCCCCTTGATTGCGAGATTCGTCTGGTTTGCCAGTGCGCCCGCGAAGTCGTCGGTGCTGAGCTGGTCCCCCGGAATCAGCGAGTCAGCAATGAGGAACTGCGTCCACTGGTCTAGCAGTTTGTACTGTGAAGCAGCCGTAGTCAGTGGCAGGGTTTTTTAAGATTCGTTTCCGACTCACGTGCCGGTCAGCCCAAGCAGTGTCTCCGAGTGCCTGCACAACACTCAGCGTCATAATCACCATATTGCCGCACTCTGTAACAGGGAAGATTTTCTGAGAGAACAGAGCCATGGTGAAAAGCTCAAAACGTGCAAACCTTCAATTGGCATCGCTTCATCATCGCCATCATTATGCCCCAGAGCCTGTGGATATGTAGAACCTGGAAAGAATTATCAAGTGAAAAAGGCAGTCACAATTCGAAATATTCTTACCAAGATCATGTATGCTATACTCTTCTGGCCACTGGCCTGTTTCTTGATAAAGGAAGAGAGGTTCAAGCAGGTACTCTCCAATTTCGGCATTGAAATAGAGGAACAAGGGCCAAGCCGGAAAGATGACATCCACGGTGTTCACATTCTGAAAGTTTCTGTTAACTTTGACTACGTCGGTCGGTGACCAAGAAAAAAAATTACTCCATCGCTGGAAATTTCTAATCGACACGGTGAGTAGTTCACTAGCAATAGCTCGGAATCCCTGCGTACCTTTCAAGAACACAAGGATGTCCGACGTGTTCCATGACCCGTCGTCGGCCCTTGATATAGTCATTTCCGTGGCCGCAAATGCTTGACGCACCGAGAGTGCACAGACAGCGGCATAATCAGAAGATATCGCAGACGCATCAGCATACAACTGAGCGTCAAGCGCCTCCGCACGCGTCAGAGCATCACTATAATCAGACAAAAACGCAGCGATCTAGAAAAAGCAAACGAATTTTTGGTCAAGCTGCACAAATCCAGCGCTTGTTAGATCGCTCACAATTTCTTGGGACGAAGAGTATTCACTCCAGAGATATAGACTACGGTCTTGTATAGCGTCGTTCGCGATGATGTACTCGACCACTGGATCTCTGAGAAGCCCAACAGAGACAACAATGGGCTCTGAGCTTTCCGTCACGTCGCCAAGATCGTGCGCAAAAGCGAAGACAGGCCAATCATCTTCAACTGCACGGAAGTCTGTGTCTTCGGAGTTCTCAAGTACACCGTTATTGAGGAACTGAGCGCGAACCACGGTGTCTTCGCCCGTTTGGTACGTGATTCCGTCGACCTGGAATAGCCTTAGCATCATCCAGATCTCGAAGAACAGGTGGACAAGGATGAGAGGCGTACTGAGGCTGTGGAATAATACGCAGAACCCTCTAATAAGTATTTGGTCAATAAAGAAGACCCCAAGTCCACGAAACTGATCAGTCCTTACGCTGAATATGGTCTGAAATTTCGCCAAAGACGGTCTGATCTTCGAGTTGGACTTGATATGTGTATATGTCGCCCGTGGTCGTGGTCCAGTTGGCGGTAAGGGAGTTATCACCAGTGACCCATTCGGCACTTATATCAGAATAGAGCTGCACCGAGTGAGCGGCCCCATCTGTTGATTGCACCGACAGGGCCATGTACGAGAACGGCGTAGAGTGTTTTACGAAATCATTTGGCTGGGTGCATCATGGTATCGAAAAAGCAAGCTATTTTAAGATAGTTGTCTTACCTCGACTGGGCTCAAAAACGACACCGTGATATTGACGCCACCCGCAGAGAAGACGAAAACGCTTTGAGTAGCCGTGAACTGATGACGATCAATTGGCCGTCATACTAATAATCCTTTTGAGAAACAAACACACCTCGAGACTCAGTTGTTCTGCCTGGACGTATGTAGCATCAGGGACGCTAGCCGCTCCTAAGTAACTGTAGCTGGTGCCATCAACGCGAATGAACCCCGCCCAGCCTAAGTTCTGTTTCGAAAATTGATCAACGAAAGAGCAAGAAGATGATCGGCGTAGTCCTACAGTGCCGGTCCAGAAGGTCGGCCAAGCATT
This sequence comes from Fistulina hepatica ATCC 64428, assembly GCA_000934395.1. Taxonomy (NCBI): domain Eukaryota; kingdom Fungi; phylum Basidiomycota; class Agaricomycetes; order Agaricales; family Fistulinaceae; genus Fistulina; species Fistulina hepatica. Next base: position 33,460 of record KN882025.1, on the reverse strand, counting down.
GTTCAGAGCGGTACCGGTGCCTTGTGCGAGCCACGCAGACAAGTAGGGAGTGCGGACAGCCAGAGGAACAGATGCAGGACTAAAAGGCGTAGAAGTCCACGCTAGGGCACTAGTGGCCACAAAGGCCAACCACAGGGAAACGCCGGAAATCATGCCCAGTATGGTCCACGAAGACGTCGAACTACGGAGAGTGACCAGCGACGAGGGAAAGGATCGTCGCCCGTGTTTATATATAAACCAGCTGACTTATACCCATGGTCGGACGCCTGACCGAGGATCCAGTGGTATCATGTGCAACAGAGGTTGCCGACACAGTCCAACGTCCACGACGGCGGCACGACCATTGAGTTTGGGGCTATGAACTGAGGTAGAAACGCTTGAGAAGCTAACATAACTCTGACAATAGTCAGCCCATCGGAACGCGCATGCGCACAAGCAGGTACAAGCAGGCATCTGTACCTCATGGGCAGTCCAGGACGGGCCTACTGGCGAGCTCAAGTTGGATGTGTACAAGCTTACAGGTCCAGCCAGCGACTACTGACCGTCAGCCGACATGAGAACCACACGTACAAATTGCTGCAATTAGAGTGCTCCGAAATTTCATTTGTCACGATGTGGCTTGACAAACCTGCATGCGGTCTTGGTGCGTATATGTTTATCAGACAATAAGTACAGCTTTCTTGTCACCTCTTCGTACTTGGTCGTTGACCGGCATATAGAGCTGTGGGGATGGGCAACTGATTCCAAGTACCATGGAAACGACAGTGTATATGGCGATGCCATGGCGTCTACGTTGCCAGCTGGTGTGTTATCGAAAATGATCGACGTTGATTGTGACGCTTCAAGACCAACTGGACGTCACGGTCATGTTCCCGCGCCGTCAATGCCGCCGTGACTTCAGTTAAACTCGATGAACTTAGAAACACAACCTCGTCAATGGAATCCAGTGATGAGATATTCAAAAGAGTAGCTATAATATTGTCCGGAGAGTGATACTTATGTACACGTCTATGCTGCGTTCTACGCTAGCGGGAAATATATGGTATTACAACGGTTAGATCAACATTTTGAGCGTGTTCAAGTCGAACGTCACGGAGAATTTGAACGGCGCGGACGATTGTCCTACATACCATGCCCTACATACCATGCCCGATCAATACAGATCCGTACAATGATGGAAGAAAGCGACAAGCCTTTCACAAGAGAGCAGAAAGGCGGTCTACGCTTCAACAGTGCCAAGCTCCCTCCACTTCTCCCAAAGCGCACCGACACCAACGGGGGAAGATGTGGAGCCCTTAAGCTCCTTCATATCCAGCAGCTCATACTCGCGTCCAAACGCTAAAAAGTGCGCAAATAGCGAATTGAAATGTGGTTCCGACCGCAGGTGCAGAATCTGGTGGTAGTGCGCATGGTAGATGTGCGCAAACACGCGCAAGAGCTGCTTGTACATGTGCTTGACGATTGAAGGGAAATTTACAGGAAAATCATGGCCCGACTTGGTCGGGAACACGGCCTCGTCATCGAAGAGGTTCTGCGTCCACGTCATCACGTAATCGACATATGTTGGTGCCGGCAGGTGCACCTGCTTTCTGTCCGGATTGATCCACGTGTAGTTTAGTCTGCAGGGAAGTAATGGAAGGGGGATGGAAGGGATAGAGATTAGATGCGACGCGTCCGCTCCGGCTAGGGCAGACAACTCACGTAGGACCGACAGCCATAGTCGGGCAGGACTGGGCAGTGCAACATTCTGAGATAACACCATAAAATTCGTTTAAATTTGTGTAGAAGTCGAAGACTATCGATGTAGAATAATGTGTCATGACGCATCGCAAGTCAGCATCCCCCCTCGACGTAGCACAAGCAAGAAATGCCCACGTACTATTGGCGGCAACCCACTCCATTATATCGACGTATTTCGGAAGCATAACGATGGTCTTGAAGTTTCCTTTGACCAAGGCTGCTTCAACGAAGGGGCTGCACAAGTATAATGGTTTGGGCGGCGGCGGAGCGGGTGCAGGGGCCTGCTGCTGGGAAAAATCGTGGGGTGGGAATGTTGCAGACGTAGGCGTTGGAGACCGTTTAGCGCTACGCGGCCCGCGCGACATTGAGCGACTGCAGGAAACAGCACCGTCAGAATCAGCGACACGTCCCCATGCAGGTGAAAGTGGATGGATCCCAGTGCTACGTGGACGCTAGAACGCTACCCACCTGAACGAATTGAAGAAAGACATAGAAAGGCACGAGATCAAGCAAACAAGAGATAACAAACAGCCTGAACGAAGGAGGAACGAACGACGAGGTCGAGATACGGACTGGAGAAGATGCAGCGAACCAAGATCGTATATGATACAATTTGATCGGCCTCTGTACGTAAACCCGTACTTGTCAATATCTACTGATCTAATCAGGAAATCCTTATTTACATAATCGATATTTTTTTTTCTGTTGAGCTTTTTCGGAGGAACCTACTTTGCAGAAAATTCGAAATGCATGTCGATATCTCCACGGATACGTAGAGGATGAAAAGACAAGACGAGAAGAAGTTCGGCGGAAATCAACGCGAACGTTCGAGTTGAGCAAAGACTTCGCCCACCGTCAGCGCGTCCGCGTCACACTTCAGTTTCAGGCCTCCACCATATGTGCAAGTGCTCCGTGCCTTTTCCCTACTGTTGAGGGAATTTTTGCTTTGCCTTTGAATAAGATCCTGGTCTGCGATGCTCTGTATCACGCACTTCTGTGTTGTATGAATGCCCGGAAGTCTGGAAAGTTGTTGGCACGCCGTTTGCCGTGTACGCGGCGCCCCGCTTCTAGTCTTGCATCTAGCGAACCTGGCACCAGTTCTCTACCTGAGACTACCTCTGTGATACTTGTAGCTTGAGTCTGCAACGAGCTTTGCGGAACATTTACCTGTACTTCTTTGCGTTACCTCGTCACTATCCCGTTATAATCGGTGCTACGTTGGGGTACTACGCCCGCAATCCCGTCCTCGTGATATTCGGTATGTACAATCGACATGATATGTTCTTCATTGTATCATGCTTTTGCCCTCTTCTTGTCAAAACTCGGTCCGTTCGTTAATGCGTACCTTGTGGTGTGGAAGAACACTCTGCCTGCACGGTCTTCAATCTGTCAATCATTCGGGCGAATGAAGCAGCCTCCCGACGCTTGACCCGTGGTCATCACAGCAACTTAACATGATGGTCTAATAATGCGTGCGTGGCTTCGAGGTGCCTATGCAATACTAACAAACAGTTTCACGTATGTATCCGTCACGATGACAGGAGGATCTTGCCTGATCCCCAAATCAATCTCTTTCTCTTTGCAGCATCCCCCAGTACTTGGTTGCCACAAACAGCGTCTCAGGGCATACGGTTATATCTGGAATGCATAGGTCATATGTACATGATAAGAACATTCCCCCTTGGCCTCCAACTCGGCCTGCACTCCTCCACCCCGATCCCCGTGCCATCGGCCAAACCTTGGTTATCTACGTGATGTAGCGACTGGGCAACTTTGATCGGCCGTTCTCCGAACCACATAAAAGAACAGGGTACGGTGCAAGACAGACATCGACAACAATCCCTAGTCATGGGTGCCAGCAAGAAGCTCATCCTCGTTCTGGGTGGAACGGGTGCCCAAGGCCGTGCTGTCGTGGACGCCCTTCTCACCGAACCTTCCCCCTACAGTGTTCGCGTGATGACTCGTCACCCCGAGAACAACTACGCTCAAGCTCTTGCTCAAAAAGGCGTCGAAGTCGTCGTCGGTATGTATGTACGCTCTAAACAATGCATCGGTGTGACTAACCAAGGTACAGGCTCATACGAGGACTTCCCCAGCGTTGCAGTAGCGCTCAAAGGATGCTACGGCGTGTGGGTCAACGTCGACACTTTCACCGTGGGTGCCAAGAATGAGTTGCACTGGGGCGTCCGAATCTTTGAGCTCGCGAGGAGTACGTCCTCGTTGAGACATTATGTCTGGAGCGGCCTTGATTACTCCTTAAAGGTGCGTGTATATCTCAATTGCAATTGCATTAGCGCACGACAAAAGTGCTTACGTTCTATATTGACATGAGCTGATATTCATATTGAACATAGATCAGTGGTTGGAACCCTAGATATGAGTACGCCGATTACCATAACGCGAAAGGGCGCGTTCAAGAATATCTCAAGGCACAAACATCGATTGCCAGCGACACGGAGATGTCCTGGACCATTGTCTCAACGTCGCCATACATGGATATGTTACAGTTCGTGAGTTACGACTACTTCGTCATGGACACTCCAAGCGCTGACCATACATATACTAGCCTGTTTTCGGGCCAGTCCACTTCCGCGACGATGGAACCGCCGTCTTCGCGTCAGCCATTGGCGATGGCCACGTGCCCATGATTACGCTGACCGACCTAGGCTACTTTGCACGCTATGCCTTCGATCATCGTGAGTCACTGTCGGCGGAAGACATCAAAGTCACAAGCGACGTTGTCGGGTGGGATTATCTCGTTGAGACATATACGAAGGTGACGGGACAACCCGCGGTGCACGTCCGCCAGACAATGGATGAATGGTTCAATAACTTTAAGGCGGAGAACCTCGCGATGCCGCTTGCGCCCTATGATCCTCAGGGCACGACCCGTCTGCAGAATTTCACCTCATGGTGGGCGCAGTGGCACGATGATCTTATCAAGCGCGATATGGACTGGATCAGAAGTATCCATCCGAATGTCATGTCGCTGGAAACATGGATGCGAAAGACTAACTATACGGGGCGAGGACGAGTTAATGTGCTCAAGGACCAGGACGGGCGCAAGGAGCTCGCGTTTGTGATCAATCGCGACGTGACGAATTGCTTGTGAAAGAAGCGTATAGAGAACGTTATAAGAATGTCGAAAGTAAAGTAAGCCTGGTCCTGGTCGTTATTTAATGGCAGTCGTTGCTAGAGCTCATGTGTCCGCTGTCGCAAGCCTTCCCATCATTCCAGAAGACAACAGTCAATGGTGCCGCTATCCGGTTGTATTTGCATGTAACTGATTCAATAAATCCGCCCAGGAGCCTTTTTGTATGTTATGCTCCTATGCCTGGTATGGATGTGGCATTTAATGATGAATTATTAGCTAAGGTCTACGTTGCCGTTGCGGATAGTTGCAGATTCGGGTTTTCTACTCAAATTGAGCCCGCGTTCTTCGTTGTATTGGCCTTGGGTTACATGAAAATGGGCAATTTCACCACCGTACAATGCCCTCCCGGCCAGCATCTCTTACATACGGTACCTCAGCGCGTTCAGGCGTAGGGGAGGATTTTGATGTTGGTGGGTTTGTTGTTCGATCTTGAAGCGGGATTTCCGTCGCTACCGGCTATCAATGGATGCTCCCCTAGTTTTGCCACCATCCACACCCACACCACACGTCGTATGGTCTCCGCACTACGACCGTTAGATCACCCCCAGAGCTCAAACGCGTCACCTATTCATCGACGCACCCACTACGCCGGGCCGTCTCCATTCCGTTTGCCACAGCTTCCGAGCGGCCGATAGAACGTTCGCGGATCTGCTTCTTGGCCTGGTTACGGCCACATTCTGCATGTCATTCCGGAGGAAATCAGTGAAAACCGCCGGCATGAACTTTCCCGTGCAGGCAAGTGATTGCATTCGTATCCAATCCGTCATTTTCTATCATTGTGCGTTCCCGCGAAGATGGCTATAATGACTTGGTTTGAGGCACGCGGAACGCTTCTCGACGGAAATTAAGTTGCAATTCTGGGCTTGTTGTTGTTGATATGATCAAGCTATAAACCGTACATTGCGACCCTCATCCCGTCACATATATAACATTCCAGAAATCTACGTTGCCTCTCTGTCTCTCCCGCTCTAGATGTCCCATTCCATTACCCCCGTTCAGTTGCCGCGTAATTTTCCTGGTGAAGGTTCTGTTCAGGTATGCGCTGGGTCGTATATCTATCCGACATGCAAGCTGATGCATTGATTCACAGCATCCACCTCTCGGTGAGCTCAGGCGCTTCTAATTGCGCACATATGAAGCTCACTCAGTAATTTTCTGCAGGGTATGTCCCTATTGCAGAGCATTTCGCTTTCGACCAGGTTTGCGAAGACGAAATCAGTGCATATTTGCGCACGAAATGGAGCTCAGATTTCCGGTTCCAGCTACATGCTGGAAGTCCAATGAATCTATGGGCGCTCGACGAAAACCAAGCTCCATTCCCCATCGACGTGCTCATCCAGCTAGCAATAAATGGGTCTGTGACCAAGCTTCTCGGCGTGGCCGAGATATTCAGCACGGTCGAAGACCATTTCATCTATTATCGCGCCTTGAGCAGAAACGACGGGTGGAAGGTCCGCTATACCGTACTCGCTATCCCCCTCTGCTCACGTCTGCGTTTCTACAGCATTCGATTCGTCACGCCCTGGCATTCAAATCGATCTACAAGAAGGTCCTGCGTACCCCGGATAGACCGGGTCGAGGGAATCTGTGGACGCTGGACATTGTCGCCGACAGAATTAACCCGTACAAGCGTCTACGCAGACGCAAGCGTAAGACACGCCAGCGTTATGATGACCGTAACAGGAAAGGGCATGATCGTGACTTCGATAACAGTGCAAGCCACAAGGATGATTACAGCGGTGATGATAGCGCCGACTCTGTCTATGGCCATGATGATGGAGAAATGCATGCGGAATATGATAGTGTGGACGCGTCACCTGTGGCCGATGGCGGGACAGCGCATTTCCAGCCCCGTGCTCTGTCGAGTCATGTCACACAAGCACCACACCCGAGTTTTCAGTATTTTGCCAACCACGCCTCGTTTCCATGTCCTTCAGTTGCTCAGATCCACGAATCCGTTGCCGTGCCATTCAACCATACAGGTCACGTTCCAGCGTTTCTTTCCTTTCCAGCTTCGGCTCCTATGGCATATCCCCCGCAGAGAGCTTTGGAAAACGAATACAGTGCTGGTCAGTGCGGTTCTACTCATCAGTATGCACAAGACTACACAAGTGGAAACTTCTTGGATTCTTCCAGCGAGGGTTTGACGACTCGGATGTGCAGTGGGATCGTGTACAATGAATATGGCATTCCGAGCACGTTGCCGGGCATATACTCAGACTACCCTCGCCGCACTTCGATTCCTCCCGAGTCCTGTTCTACCGTTTCACCAGGCATTTTACAGGTCGGAGGAAATATTCAGATGAGGACGGAGGAAGGTATGCAACCACCATGGTCTGCACAGATGAGTTATGTCCCTTACCATCCCGTGCATCAACCCATTGTTTCGCCAAGACCTACTCATCACTCCGGGGACCTATTTCCCCTTTCTGCTTTTCCAGCGCCCGCACATGATCGACCACATACAGGACGCGCATTTGAACACATGCGTTTCATATAAGTCGTTCGCGACCTGAAAAGCGTCCCCGTCGACGACTTAGACGTAGCTTAATGCGTACCATGCAGTAGTCAATAGGCAACCCAGTATCAGAAGTTGTACAGAAACCGGACTAAGCACTTATATCTACATACTTAATGCGATTTGCTTTCTTTTCTTACATGCGTTTCTGGCAGCCTTGTTGATGTACCGCGCCGAAAGGTGCCGATCAAAGATATCTTCTGAACAAATGGAGCCATCACCGACATGAGTCATACAACATTGCGGCAATCTCAACAGCTTTTTCGAAGGGCCTATCAACCTCAATGTTTGGAAAACATTTCAGGCATGATTCAACAAGACTCTATCACAAGCGCATCAGCTCCCCAAGAAGGGTCGAAGTGCCTCCCAGAACCTCTCGGTTTGGTCTACCATTGGAAGATGTCCTGCATCCGGAATTGTCGCTAATCGCGCCTTGCTACCAAGTTTCTCAGACAGGGCCTCCATACTAGCCGCCACCTTTCCGCCACCATCCAGGCTTCCAGCAATCAACAAGGCAGGTACACTGATATCGAGTAAACCCTTGCCGCCGTTCTCCTCAGAAGCTTCGAACAAGTCATAGTCCATGAGCGCGCTTGCACCAAGTACGAAGCCTGGAATCGTTGTGGTGCGAATCATGTCGCTCAGCCACGCCGCGCGTGCTTTCCGCGTACCGGTATGGGGCGCACAAGGGGAACCTGGTGGGAACCACCGAGGGAGCGTGATATCGGCAAGCGCGGACATGCCGTCCTTCTTCGCAATGGCGATACGCTCCGCCCACGCGGTGCGATTTCCCTTTGGAGTGCATGGCCCCGTGTCGCACGCGACAACGGTACCGGTGCGGTGCGGAAACTGCACGCCAAAAGAAAGCGCCGCTGCGCCACCTTGCGAGACACCGATAACACTATGGACGCGGGGAATGTTGAGGTATGTAAGGATAGTATCAATATCACGCGCCAGTTGCGGGATAGTGAGCCGCCCTGGTGTAATGGCCGTTTGGCCGTGCCCGCGAGCCGAATGCAGAAGCACATTGTAGCCGTGAGGAGCACCTTCAACAGGAGCGGTAAGGTATGGCGTGACACGATCCCACATAGTGAGATCTGTGAGAAGCGAGTTAGCAAAAGCGATCCATGGCGCAGCAGGGTCAACTATCAGTGTGATCGCGTGGATAAAGCGTTCTTCTAGACCTGCGATCGGGACACGATGCTCTCTCCTTTCATACGGCCAGGGGACTGGATCCTCAGACGCGCCGGAGACGTCTACCGATACGAGGAAACGCGAAACCATGTTGTACGTGGAAACGACTGCAGCAGATTCAACGAAGAGGTCCTGCGACATTTCTTCCTCATCAGCCAGTGCGGCTTTGAGAGCTGAAGCCACTTCGGGTGGCACGACTATGTCCTGGGTGCTGGCATGGGCGAATTTCAAAGCAGCAGCTTGTAGTGGCGAGAACACCCCAGCAGCAGGTTCTGTTGATATATCGCGGATGGCGCGAAGCTGAGGAATGGTCAAGCCCTCGGAGCGAGCCACATGCTCGTGATGTATCCATTCATACGCCGCACGATTGCAAGCAGCAACTCTGAGGATCTAGTCGGTGTATTCATTGTCTATGCCACCTAGTAAATGTGACATACCATTAGCTCACGCATATCGCCCCGCAATTTACCCTTCGTGCGAATTGCACCAAGAAGACTGTTCCAACCCTCTGCAACTGGTGGGACATGGAGTAAGGCACCGTCGAGAGGCGTAAGACCGCGATCGCCGCGTCGCTGGCGGATTGCGTCGCCAATAGCAGAAGCGCCAGGTTCGGGATATCGACCAGATATCCAACGAGATGGAGGCATGATTGCGAGGGACAAAGCCGATATTGCATCCAAATCCGGCAGAATGCGGGGTATATCCAAATTGGGGTTAGGGTAATGCTTCGACTTAGTCTCTCGAAGCCAGACGGAAACAGAGAGACCCCACGCACCCCAGGTCTCTCTTGTAACCCTTCGACTTCGAAAGGTCGCACATGATACTATTGATGGCAACATAGATGCAGCTACAGGCATCATGGAAATAGACAAGTAAACATATCCAAATACATGGTGTGTGTACACCGTTGTGATAATTGGAAGTTGGAATTTTCAATCGATGGCCGACGTCGCCGCGAGAGACAACAGACCGAATAAGGCATGCTACGCGATGAGTAATCACTCGGGGCTGAGCGCTGAGCGCTGACCAACAGCAAACCAACGGTTTCCTCGACGCCACATCCACTTTGTGTTCACAAAGTTCGCGTTTGACATGCCTCGCAAATTTATTGCCTCTGAGGAGCGTCAGGATGGCTGTACCCATGTTGTTCTCATCACGACTGGAAGTGTTGCATCGATCAAGGCTCCGTTAATCGTTCGTGAATTGATAAGAGTATGTGGTTATCTTGGGCAGTGTGCACCCTCTTGTATGAAAATTTCTTCAGTATGAGAGGGTCAAGGTGGAGGTTGTTGCAACCACGCCATCTTTAACCTTCTTTCATGCTGCCGACATCATCGAGGTCGGTAGTCGAGTGTGGACAGATAAGGACGAATGGATTGTAGGTGTCGTTCCCCTTCGGATGATCTGACTATCCTACTTTTGTCATAAAGGATGTCTATAAAATTGGAGATCCTATCCTTCACATAGAGCTGAGACGTTGGGCCGACGTTGTGCTCGTTGCACCATGCTCTGCAAACACACTAGCCAAGATTGCGCATGGAATCTGCGACAACTTAGTAGTACGTTCGTCTGTCTTCCTCTTTCTACAAGGCTATTACTATTTTTACTCAGACATCATTGCTTCGTGCACTATCTCCGAGCACGCCTACTTACATCTTCCCTGCAATGAACACGCTCATGTATGAACATCCTCTCACAGCGGAACATCTCCGCGTCGTGAGTGATGTCATACGATACAACGTTATTGGTCCCATAGGCAAGGGATTGGCTTGTGGGGATGTTGGTAAGTCCTTTACCACAGTTAGCCGATCGATTGTTTTCGTATCCGTCGTCAGGCTTGGGTGCGATGGTCGAGTGGCGTGATATAGTCAGCCTAATCGTCGATCGTTTTGGTCTCTCTCCCAAAGCGAGAATTTGATCGATGTTTGTGCGAGGTATGGGATGCAATCTTCTTGAAGAAATCCAAATATAGCGTTTCAGGCATCATGCAAATCGGGACGGCAAAATTGTGGCAATGAACGGGGCATTGGCGAGAGCGAAGTCGATCCATGTGTACTCATCAGTCTGAGAGTAACACAGGCTAACCAGTGGTGAAGTTTTCCATCGCGCTCTCCATGTAAGGATCGGTAGTCAGACGGACAAGCGTATACTCCGTCAACGGTGCATATGCTTCAGGAGGAGAAACCGAAAAGACAACGTAGTACTGGATTGGTAGTAAGTGTCTCCCTTCTCGGGTCAGCCTACGAGAATTTGCAACTCACCCTCACAACCAATGTTCCTGCATTGAAACTCCCCTGTGACGTCTTCATCAAGTCCTTGACGCGGACATGACCCTCCCAATCGAGTTGTTCCCCGTTGGTCGCGATAGGAGGAGGTACCCGCCAAATCTCGCCCTCGCCGACGGCCTCATTTTTAAATGTCTTTTGTGCGTTAACTGCCACAAGCACCTGGCGCAACAAGTGAACACGTAGCAGCTGCCCGTTGCACTGGAACCTCGAGAAGAATTTTGTGGCCGTCAGCGTGGACGCGGATGCGTGAAGTTCACACAGCACCGCGGGTGGACCGGAGAGCGTGATATGGAACGGGATGGTGTCGCTCAACGCAAAGGCCTTGACTGCTGGCATGAAAAATTGGCAGGCGACGTCAGAATCAGTACCCTTCTTGCGCGTCTTCAGCGTCGCCACGACTTGGTGCCACTCGTCCGGCGCGTACTTCAAGCTGGCAAAGAACGTCGACACTTCGGGTATTTCCCGATGCGGGCGCGAGCGTGGACAATACGAGAACGGGATTTTGAGGCTAGAGGTTGGTGCATCAGTAGTGCGAGAAATGATGAGATGCGCTACTCACGTCTTTCCTCGCGTCCAAAACCGTCCGCGACGCGTCACGGATATCGTTATAGAGTACGCTGCACGGGCACATAGGCCGAGCGTGTCTCTGTATTCCGCCTCAAAGGACGGTGGCAACGGGCGCGCGATGCCATCGTAGAGCACGAACTGCGATGGGAGCTTGCGCGAAAAAGGAAGTGCGCTTGGACACGCAACATCTTGATCATCCGCGGTCCAGAGAAGGCTCGTTTCGCAAATTAGTGTCGTTGGCGGGGTCCTGCTGCATCCATTGGCGTAAGTCTCTAATTGACCTTGAATCTGTGTGACGAAGTCAATTAATGCGCTGGCAACAGGCCTATTCAGTGGACAAAATAATATACCATCATTGTCACGTCCGATATGCTGTCGCGTTCATGAACATCGATCTCCACGACACCGCTGACCTGCGCGAGACGCCCGAATTCCGGGCAATCCGCATGCTCCTTTTGGTTGTACAGGACGATAGTGAGCGGGCCCGATGACTTCGTAAACGTGCCCGCCGGCAGCGCAACGGGGTGTACGGTGGATAAAAGAACTTCTTCATCGTCCGCTGGTTCGCAGTTATATTCCGGGGGAGGAGGCGAAGGTGAGTACATAGGCAACTTGCCCATCTCGAGTGCAGTTTGTGGCGCAGTCATCGTCGCGGATCCGGTCATTGTGGTGGTGGGGGTATGAAAAGCGAAGTCTTAAACAAAATGCAGGTACGTATGCGATGACCTAAATGGATGGACCACGGCCATCTTATATGTATTTTTACGACATTGGTCAAGGTCCGTGTATTGCACAAGTCCCTGAGTCATGCCGATTCTATCCCATCGATTCGTGCTGTTTGGTACGGAATTCGAAACGTGCCTTTTGGGGATGATATATCAGATTGAACCTGGGACCAATGGCCGCACCGCTGCGTACATTATCCAGCAGCGACAAGACTAACCAGCCCCTCCGTTTAATGCGGGTTGCTGACCAGAGAGGACTCCATCAGACTTGGGATGACTCTTCCGTGTTTTATGTGTAGTCACCCAGCCGCCGCTTGTCAATCCGCGTGGCCGACACGGCCATCAGCAGAGTTTTCATCACGAAGGGATGCATAATTTAGAGTCTGGGGACTTGGAAGTGAACGCAGTCATGGCCCACATATTCACAGTGAGTCGCCAGCGATCCACAAATTTTTTATGTGGCTGAATCGGGCCGATCCAAGGCTGTCCTAACCCACACCAGACCGTTGTAGACGGTGTTCCCTGAAACATCTTTTGAAACATCCATACATCTCTGCAATCATTGTCCGGAAGGGCCGGCGGTCACATTCGTTGCCAATCGTGCAAAGACACGTATCGCTTGATTGAGAGTCGTCTACGCTTACTGGACGGAATCCCGAGGCGACTTGTGCCGCCAGGGTAAGCACGAGCTGAACCCTGGGTGCAGGGCATGGGCTCAGGTTTCTGCTTCCCTCGCACAGACGGCTCTACGTGTACATTTGCACAGTTCAGGAATCTGTTCACTTGTCGTTTTTCCAGGTGAAGCATGTTACATGTAGCAATGCCCTTAAACCCGCCAGATGGTTCCTCTTACTTAGGTTTCCTTGGCTGTTCATCCAACGCGGTGACGCTGTGCGCAACGCGTTCTAGTTGTTACCTCAATTCACGGCCGACCTAGCGTGGGACTCTATATTTGTATTCATGTATCGTGTTGGCCACCGGACACCATTTTTCACAACAGTTTTAGCAAGATGGCTGTCGATGGGCACATCGTACAGTGTCGTTTGCTTTGTATTCCTTTTCAGTTCTATGTGGAGAACTACACAAAGCGTCTGAGTTTGCATACCCTAGGTATCTCCCACCTCCCAGCCCCAGAAAAGCGCTTCCATGCTCAATTGGTTCCATCAAATCGCTGATTTGTTCCAGGTACATGTGTTGCAAGCCTGCGATGAGACAACCATTGCAAGCTACACTGTGGTATTCATTTCTCGCGCGACGCCACTCATGTCGGTCCTGCATTTGTTGTATGCAAGTAATCTAGCGATAACGACTTGCACTACTCGTAGTACGGACACGGAGATCGTGTACTCTACACGCGTGAATATACCAGCGATGCCGCGATACTTTATCTGGTACGTGGAAGCGGACGCGCATTACGATCGCGATATATGAAGTCTCGGGGCAGTTTGCGATGGACGGCTATTGTGCTCGAGCAAGAGCCTTTCCCGTCCGCACCATGCAACACGAATGCGTCCGACGGCAATTTCAATGGTGACAACCTGCGCTCCCGGAGACGGTCACAAATATCTGACCTTCATGCTGTCGAAACCCAGTCAATCCCGACCTTTTCCCACCTCTGAGTGTATCACTCACCGTAACGGATGTTTCACGAACGCTTTCTCTGTCGTGCGCTTCGATCGCGACCGTGCCGTTGATATGCGCCAGCCGGCCGAAGCTTGGAACTATTGCCCCTTCGATCTGGTTGTTGAGCACCAGGGATATCTGACCATCCGTTTTGATAGACATGCCGGTGGAGAGTGTGAACGAGCGGACGGCGGCCTGCAGTGTCTCTTCTTCGTCTGCGGGGTCGGATGTGTACTTCGGCGGGAGAGAAGGGGGATACCGCGGGGGAGCAAGGGCGGAGTTATCCCCATGGGACATCAAGGTTGTGGTATCACTGCAAGATTGTGCCGTGACTCTTTGTACTTATTCTCGTTGTCGTATCTTGCTAGGGTATCCGAGACATTTGCATTCCCCGATCAAGATCCATTCACGGTCGCCGCCTCGCCGTTCGCGAAGTCCGAGGTTGTATGGCCATTCATGATTCCTCGTCATGTAGATTGGATTTCAATGCGCTGGTGAGCCAAGAGAGTCAGCGGTTACAGTGGGACACCTGCACTCATGGCATTATAAGCCAAAGGTAGCCAAGGCATCATGTAATCCTTTTTCTATATACGAACGCGTGCTTCCACTATCAAGACTCTCAGCCTGAAAGTCATACAGATTTCAATACTTCGTAGTACGTACTGATATGCCTGCTAGAGATTGCTGGTACTGAGTTACACTCCGCTGGCTCTCACACAGTATGTGTCACAGTCTTTGGATGTGTTGGATAGGATACTTGCTTGCGGTCACGCCGCCGGCTGCGGTAACATGCGCCATGATCTTCCGCCGCCGCCGGCTGCGTGGTGTGATCGCAAGCAACTGTTAAAGATGTACGATGGCAAACCTAACCCTGAATTCACATGCGGTAGGAAGACCCGAAAGCCTCGCTCTCGATGCTAGCGATGTACCATACAGTTTACCCACTTCTGGTCTGAGCGGATAGAGCGCTGAGGATAACTTAAAGACCCTGGGATCGTGAACCCCTAGATACATGTGCTTCCTTCGTACACATCCGTGCTTCTGATCCATGACAGTAGATACCTGAAGTATGATAATCGTCTTTGTCACCTTGATGAGAGAAATAATGTTATATCGAAAGAACGCTAAGCAAGACCTGACATGACGCGTGAGATAACGCGTGAGATAAATGACCTGGCCGCGAAGGCCACGCCTTCGATACTTGCCCAGCGCAACTGCCAACGTGGCTCGAGAAGCTTGTCAATGAAGCTAATGGTGATGCAACGCAAGGAGATTCGTTGCGTAAGAACTTGTAGAGCATAGAACAACAAAACCTGGACAATGCATATGGTATGACGTTTAGTAGACACAATGACTGTGCAGGATGTGTACAACTCACGTATAAATAGATATGTGGATAGATAGGACGTGGTCACATATTTAGTTGATGAATGGAGATGAAGTAAGCACAAACTGAATGTACACAATATTGCCTGGCGCTGCAAAGGGAAAAGAAAGATGTTAATTCTTCATGAGTAGAACCATTGAATTAGGAACAGCTGCGCCACAAACGCGATGAAAGCGGTGGCGAGAATCGCAGGGTGAGAGTATCCGCGACCCGCTGACGGCACCTCCACACCCAACGTCTGCACAGATACGTCTTTCTTGTCCAATAGCCTTTCTTGTACAGTATCCCCTGGTACTTTGGTGGTACCTTCATGAACAATGCCCTTGAGGGCATCGCTGTTCATCTCGAACGCGCGATTCGCCTCATCTACGAGCGCATGAATCATCGCTTCGTCCGCGCCCGCACCGACATCCATGCCATGGCGGAACCACACCTTGATCTGCCTAATTTCTGTCGCATTCGCCTCACGCGGTGCGCCCGCCGGCGGCTCAAGTGGTTCGAAACGGTAGAAGGCCAAACCGCACCCCAAGTCATCCAGCGCACGATCTTCCGTTACACCAGTTGACACGTTCCGCAGAAAGTGCTTCTCGATGATACGCCGAATCTCACGACCGCCACTCATGTCTCCGAGGTAACGTACGTACGCGTGTGCGAGCAACATATGCGGCGCTGTCACAGAGAGGTTCTTAATATACGTCGTGTACGTATGCAACGGTTGTGGTAGGGACGACGAGTGGGGCGGGGTGGATACCTGAAATTCATAACATCAAGATATATTGTCGTGTCCTGATGCCAATCGGGCGGTATCGCTCACCTTGCCACCCGAGGAATTAAGCATGTCTGTGTAGAATTGGATGTCGGCATCGAGGCCGGGGACGCGGCAGAGGACGCGCGGGTTGAAGATCGGCCGCAGAGCTGGGTGGTCGCAGTTGTCCGCCAGCGCTGCCTCGAGAGCAACATATAGCTCGCGCAGCGCTACCAGGTAGCGCACGTACGTCGAAATGGTGATCGATGCAGATACGAGAGGGGCCAACGCCGCCTCGATGGCGGCATGCGACTGCTTCGTACCAGTACGCGCGGCGCTGGAGAACGTAATAGATGGTGCTGTTGCAGAGGATTGGGATGGGGTAGATGGTTCTGATACCGTCGACATGGGTGGGCAGATGGACAAGCTATAAGTGGAGGTGTTAAAGGCTGGCTGAATTGCTGGCTTGGGGGCAAAGCGCTTTAATATAGGGTGCGGAAGTAGAGAGGTAGGGGAGCAGAATCAACGTGGCTTTCTGTCGTACAGAAGGAGGAATGGGCTACGCGTCCTGACCGTGAGGAGTACGAAAAGGGAACTTGAAGTAGATGATCTTATCAGATTAGATAGCGCAGCATTCACGTGACAGGCAAAAACATCTTGATCCACGGAATGCAGAGTGCTTCGAAAATCGATACGTTTCAATACTCGTAGGTGCCAGTCTCTATTGATTCCTCAAATGTATGCGAATGCGCTTCACAAGACATCAACTGAGAAATTGAAAAAAAAAAAAAAACAAGCTGTAGTCAGTCGCTCAGCGCTCACGAGTCACTGCTAGCGGGACTCACATCGACGTGCACAATTGCTGAGCAGCTGCGACCCCTTTCTAGATGGTCATAATGTCCACTGCAAAGTACGACATCTCTCTGCCCTCAGTTGACAGAGTGATCTGTTCAAAAGTACAGCGGCTTTGCTCAAAACAGCGCCTCGTCATCAAACTACAAGAAATCAGTCTATGCTTCCAGCGTTGCGAAAGGTATCAGACTCGCCTGCCTACCATCCAAAGTACGCAGATAGCATATCATCGCGCACTTACAAGGCGCCCTACCTCCACAATGTTGATGCTCAGCTGCCGCCCGACCGTCCGACTATGAGCCATTCGATCTCCCGTTTGTGCATACAACTGCGCTCGTCACTGCATACTCTGAGTCGGTCGAAGGCTGGCGTACGACGCTAGACTCGCTAGACTCGCTTGCGACGCTGGACTACCCGAATTTGCATAAAATGATTCTTGTTATTGCGGACGACACGGTCAAGGGTTCTGGCAATGATATGACAACGCCAGAAATTGTGCTCAACATGATGAGGACCTCATCACGCCACTGCAGGACGTCGATCCGCATTCTTACGTTGCCATTGCAGACTCGGACGATCACAACATGGCGAAGGGTGCCGGTGCATGCGTGCTTCTATTCGTACGACGATCCCAAGGGCCGATCTACGACGCGTTAACTTGACGAGAGGCAAGTTTCCTTCACACGTCCATATAATAACTGTG
Organism: Fistulina hepatica ATCC 64428; assembly: GCA_000934395.1. Taxonomy (NCBI): domain Eukaryota; kingdom Fungi; phylum Basidiomycota; class Agaricomycetes; order Agaricales; family Fistulinaceae; genus Fistulina; species Fistulina hepatica. The sequence continues at coordinate 15,964 of KN882025.1, read as the reverse complement.
CGTTCAGAGATATGAATGAAGTGAAGCTGGAATGATTTCCTTTCAAAATCATGCATCCAGATCTACAGTGCCCACCAAAAGTCTTGGAAAAGCCGTGATTGTTTCCGAGGTCCGATCAGTGATCGAACGTGGCGTACCTTCAAGTAGGCTATTTATGAGGAATGGGAGCGTCTTCCAGTAGATATTACCTTGCGATAGAAAGGTCTCTCACTCTCATAATTGACCAGCATTTCGACATCCCGATTGATCCGCCGGTTCCAATTGTTGACTAAATGGTTTTCACTAAGCATATTCGTTTGAAGCAACCTGATAAATCCGCTGTATACATTCCCTCAATTGAATGCTTCCTCTGCAAATGCTCATTCTTGTTTGGCTCGTACAATTTGCGCACGCTCCTTGCCCGCTGCTTCATGCCTCTCTTCCTCCTTCTACCACCGTACCTTTCATCTCCTCGTCGCTTACTCCTTCGTCGTTTTCAAGCTTCAATCATGTTTTTTTCCATTTTCTCCTGACAACAACGAAGTCTTGCCTGCATTCAATTTCTCTCCTACGGTTTGTTCTTTCCCCGACTACCTGTTCTCCTTCATCTCTCAGCTTTGACCTAGGCTGGCACCTCATCCAACATTGTCATGACCATCATCTTATCAGACACTGATGAAGAGCTCTTTTTCATGTATCCATTGCTGTTCTCAGCAGACCATATGTGCACCTCATTCTGATAATCCTTGTTAATCAACATTACAATGTAAAATGTGTTGCACCATTTTGGAAGATAGACTACTTTTTTTTTGGAATTTGGCATAAAAATATATGTACTCGCAAGGTCTTGGTCTGACGAAGTCAGAGCTTCCCAGTTATTAATAAGCTCACATCTTCCATGCCCAACCGTGTCCAGGCTATCATACAAGCATCAGCCGGGCCAACACGTTATTAGTTTACAGCAATTTTTCATTTGACATCCACTTCACTCGCTGGATAGGGTCGCAAACCGACCAGTGTTTGATTGCCGTGATCGGACTTTTCCAAGACTTTTGGTGGGCACTGTAGGTGTGCATCGTGTACGAGGGAATGTCGATTGCATATTGCCGAGCTCTTCCGGACCTAGTCATGACTCATGTTCTACAACAAAAATAGGGAACTTCCTTTTTTTTTCGACACAAAAGATCTGCCGTGCTGCTGCAAACAGAATGCCATATTTGACATAACACTTTGTTTATCGATGCTAGACCTTGGACTTACCTACTTTGGCTCCAGATAAGCCATAAGTATGTTCTCTTATGGCCAACATTTGTGCCACTGATTAGCCCGCCTAGCTCAATCGGATAGAGCGTCAGACTCTTATAATAAGGTATGACCATGGTGTATGATCTGAAGGCTGCGAGTTCGACCCTCGCGGTGGGCTATAGTTTATTGATTCGAACTCTTTTTCTGCGCAAGGGTTGTTTCATGACAAGCTGCATAATGTTTTTGACAAGATTCTGGCTTGGCCACTCAGTACTCATTAATCATTGGCACCAGATAAGGTTTTGCCACAAAAGAGTGCTCAATGGGGCTTCCAGAATGGTGTGGCTCGATCACGTGGAGTGCATTTGGAGAACAATAACCTACTACCACCGGCTCGGTTGAGCGACTATTTTCCTGACTTGACACGGGAGAATGTCCGCCGTGTAGGAGCCGCAGACACCGCGTGCCGCAGAACGCCTCATTGCTCACGTCCGAAAATAAGCTATTACTCATTTCTTGTAAACTCTTATCACCGTAGCACTTAAGCATAGAGTTTTTTTTTCTAACGAAAGGTGCATAGTTACTCTCACTTTGCAAATATGATCCTATCGTGACCCGATGACGTAAAATAAATCGTACTCGGGTACTTCCTCATGCTCTTGTGAGTGGTTGTCATCCGAAACTCCAGCCAGCGTCTGGTTGTCTACTTTCAGCCTTCTCCCGTGTCAAGTCAGGAAAATAGTCGCTCAACCGAGCCGGTGGCGCTCTTGTTAACGAGTCTTTTTTTTTTTTTTTTTTTTTTTTTTTTATTGCGGACGACACGGTCAAGGGTTCTGGCAATGATATGACAACGCCAGAAATTGTGCTCAACATGATGAGGACCTCATCACGCCACTGCAGGACGTCGATCCGCATTCTTACGTTGCCATTGCAGACTCGGACGATCACAACATGGCGAAGGGTGCCGGTGGATGCGTGCTTCTATTCGTACGACGATCCCAAGGGCCCATCTACGACGCGTTAACTTGACGAAAGGCAAGCCTATGACCGTCCTTGATGGACAAAAGCTAATATTTCTATTGGTTTCGAATGCACTGGCGATCACCGGTTAATCCAACTTATGAGTAACTGATAATCGATCGGATCAACCGATGGAGCGAAAATCAAAATTGAGAAAATGGGTGTTCACCGGTTGATTACACCACCTTAGTTTGAATTAACTGACTTGATCACAATATTCAACTGATTATAGATGAACTCAAATTTAATTTTACAAAAATATAACTGTTATTTGGACCTGCGCTATTTAATGGTTTTGATTCCACTGATAACCGGGTTGCAGATTCACTTCATCAATCACCGTCCACCGATTACACAAGTCGGACCGGGTCCGGAACCGGAGTTCCGATGACAGGTCGGATCGACACAGTGATGTGCGATCAAATAGCATTGGCGGGAAGCTGAATTTCGCCGTTGATCGGCTGATCGGCTAACTACCCCACATCGGGTTGCCACGTCTGGGCCATTCATCAATGAAAATAAGATTTCTATAGTAGCTTACTGTAATGTATAAATATATCACATACTGTGACACTTCTTTGTGGTTGAAATATGACACCAAATAATATATTGTAGTGTTTCTATTGTATGCAAAGAAATAACATTATCTTTGCAGACATTTCTGCTAAGCAAATATATTTTCTTTGGAACATTTCTGCAAGACATAAATAATCACAAAAAAATATAAACATTTGTTCTGCAAAAAACAAATTCCATATTACTATTAAGCAACATTTCTGTAAGCTAAATATTTACAAAGTAGGAAAAACCAAATAAACACCTTCAGCTTTACCTTGTGAGTTCGAAGGGGATGAGCCTGAAGATGAACAGTCGAGAGACGAACAGTTGACTGGACAATGGAGGGATGAACAGTTGACTGAACAGTTGACTGGACAGTTGACACATGGACAGTCAGCTGAAAAGTTGACAGAGGGACAGCCAACAGAGGGACAGCTGACAGACAAATAGTGGACAGATCAATAGTCGACAGATCAATAGTCGACAGATCAATAGTCGACAGGCCAATAGTCGACAGACCAATAGTTGACAGACTGTTGGAAACGCGCTAGGTGGGAAGACGGGCAACACAAAGAGTACAATATATTCCGTTTGACTAGTGCAAACGAATAGAGTACAAAGTGTGAGACATACAATCCTACCGTGCTACTATATTAGAAATTATTCCGTTTTTGGTATCATGACTCACTGCGGGCTATATCCCGCCATCTCACCATTTCATTCACCTCAGTGCTTTCTTTTCACTGAGGTGTAAGTACTCATTTAATTTACTGTCCACACTCGTACTTACTGTACCTAGCATTACACTTATGCTCACTGCGTTATCTAGGTACATAAATATAATAGTGCTTTCTTTTCACTGAGGTCGTTACACTTACGCTCACTGTGTTATCTAGTCCCGCACCCACGCTACGTTGCACAGGTTATGGGCCCCGCATCAGATGTGCTGAATCTCTCTGAAACGTCCATGACGACGGTCAAGGTCGAGCTAGGTTTTCCGAAGCTCACCAGTACGAACTGGCCAACCTATAAGGACCGACTCGTTACTTACCTCACAGAACATGGACTATTGAGGCAGCTCACTGGCAAGCGCAAGCGTCCTATCGAGCCTACCGAGGACGAAAAGGGCATCTACCATCTCCCGGGTCAGACGACGGCACTTACTGATGACAAAGTTGAGACCTACCTGGACAAAGTTGACGACTTCAACAAGAACGAGGCGAAAATCCGCAACTCGATCTACAAGTCAGTGGACCAAACCACGTACTTACAAGTCAAGGGTGAAGACACAGCGGCAAAGGTCTGGACAAAGCTCTGTCAGCTATGTGAAGGCAAAGGCGAGGACGAGAAGGCAGACACACTTGCTAAGCTGCAGCGCATGCAGTGCAAAGAAGGTGACGACATCGTCGAGTTTGTTACAGCTATGCGCACTGCTCGCGACAGCCTCATCGACATGGGCATCACCATGCCCGACGCTCACTTCAATGCCATTCTCAAACTTGCATTTGCCGACATACTGTCATGGGAGTCATTCTGGACAACAATCACCACAAACGCCAAGCTCACGAGTACCACAATCTCCTCCAATGACCTCTGCAACACCGTTATTGCTCAGGCACACCACAAGCTTGTCGAAAAGGAACAGACTGACGGCACCGCCATGTCCACAACTTCCTGGTTGTCAACGAGGCCATGTGATAAGCCCAAATCAAACAAGAAGAAGACGAAGAAGTACTCGCCTTGCAGCAACTGCGGCAAAATGAACCACACCAAGGATTGCTATAATCCCGGTGGTGCACAGGAGGCAAATGCGCCACCTGGCGTCAAAGCCTATTGGGAGCGAAAGAAAAACGAGCAAAAGGAGAAGACTCCCAAGCCTGCTGCACCTGCCGCACATGTTGCAGATGCTCCCACGAGTGACGACGATGACTTTTATGCTGCTCTCGCTGATCTTCAATGCACCTATGGCGATGTCGACGAACATGCACTCACTGCCGCAGATGCCGCACCCGTCACACATGCCCAACTTATGGACTCAGCCACCACCGCACACTTTACCCCAGACAAACACCGTCTCCGAGGGTTTGTCGAAATCACAGCTGTCCCGATCAATGCCACGAGCGGACGCACGTTCACAGCTGTTGGCCGTGGCTGGATGATCACGCACCTACCCAATGGAGCTGATAAGAAGACGCCGCTAAAGCTCGTCAACACTTATTACGCACCTGGAATGGCGTATACATTGATCTCCATCCCATGCCTTGACAAAGCAGGCTTCTCGACCACCTTCGCTGACAGCATCTGCACGGTTCGCGCTCCACGTCCTAAATGCTGCATCATTGCATGTATCCCCCACGTTCGTAATCTATACTACATCTCTCAAGGTGATGGACATGCTCCATTTGGACATGAAGCCCACGTCGCCATACAAACTGTGGATATAAATGAACTGCACCAGATTATGGCGCATGTCAACCACAGTGATCTCAAGCAAATGATACATACTGGTGCAGTTACTGGCGTACAGCTTGATTCGACTGTTGAGCCTACCGATTGCGAACCATGCATCCATGCAAAGGCAGCACGTCATCCATTCCCCTGTGTTCACGACCTCTGCGCCGAGAAATACAAAAACTTTGGTGACAAAGTCGTCGGTGACCTTGTTGGGCCAATGGACGTCAAATCATTGGGCGGTAATGAGTACTTTTATGGGCTGAAGGACGTAGCCACTCAGCACGGCACGGTATACTTTTAAAAGCTCAAAAGTCAGACGTACAATAATTACCTCAAATTCGAGGCTGGGGTCGAGACGCAGCACAACATCCGCATCAAAATTTATGGCACGGACCGTGGCGGCAAATTCATGAGCGATGAATTTCGCGAGCACCTCGCGAAACGAGGCACCAAAGTGCACCTGACAGTGCATGACTCTCCTCAGTCAAACGGCATAAGCGAGCGTCAAAATCGTACCATTGAGGAAGCTGCACGTGCCATGCGCCTCGCAGCTGGTCTACCTCCCTTTCTGTGGGGTGAGGCCGTACGTCATGCATACTGGATCCGCAACCACTGAAACAAAGACACCAGCTCCAGGGGCGAAGGCGGCAGCTACAAACCCTGCGCCGAGCCAAACCAACCAAACCTCCCCTAGACGATGCTGGCACTGGCGGAACTCGAGATCGAGGACAGGCGAGCGAGGCTGCCTGAGAGTTCGATGCACAGGGGTCTCTCTATGCTTTGCCTGTTCAAGGATCGACAAGGCAGACGGTCGAAGGTCGGAGGTCGAGGTGGAGAATGGTGCTCAAGGCAGTGATCGGGTGCGGACGGGCAGACCGTATCTGAACGCTCCTGGAACCTGACAGGATGACGGTGAGTTGGTGGCAGTAGCCTGCCGAGTAGCTGACGGTCGTGAGTCGGTACCAGGCAGAGTCGGGCGGTCGGAGCGGTCGGGAGTCGGCGGGAACACGTGACCTAGCGGCGGGACGGTCCTAAGACTGTGCGGACAGAAGGCGGACTGAAGGCACAAAGAGAAACTGAAGAGACAGCGAAAAACCCAACTAGATTCTGGATGCCTACTGAGAACACTGAGGCTAACTACAGAACTCGAAGGAAAGGTGGTCAGAACAATGCCTAGGGTGTCTCTGGGACCTGGGAGAAGGGGAAGAGGGTGAGGCACTCGGGCCAAGGATCAGAATCATTCGAATCTGTCTGTATGTCAGAGGATATGTGTATGTATCGATCCAATACCTGCTACCTACTATATGTACCTAGTACCATGAGGCTACCATGCTGCTACCATGAGGCACCATGAGGCGGTGACCTGATTCCGACTCCGTCCGATCCCGATGGGACATGGGAACCCGTGTGGGAACCATCCGAAGAAAGACCGACTGAAGGCGGAGACTTGCTGAGACTGCCTGAGGTGAGGGAGCTGACCATGGGGCGATGGCAGTAGGTGGGATCACATGATGGTAGGCAGCGAAGGCGGCGAAGGTGCTGGGAGGCTGCTGGTGCAAGGCCTGTGATGCCTGGTGGCCTGAATGATCCTGAGAGGTCTGATGCTCTACCGATTGGGCTAGGCGGATTCCATGGCTGGCCAGATCTGCAGTGCTTCACCGCGTGCCAACCAGTGCACTACCAAGTGGCGTTACACCGCATGAATGACGTTACCACGTCAAACCTGATATCTCGGGATTGCACCCCTGAGGAGCAAAAGTTTGGGTCAAGAAACGGGAGAACGAGCTGAAGAAACTCAACTCACGTGTGCGTGGCGGTCATTTTGTTGGTGTCGATGACGAATCCAAAGCAATCCGTGTGTGGTTTCCAGACACACGCCGCATCGCGATCGAGCGCAATTACTATTGGGCGTCAACCCGTATCGTCGAGGAGGAGACTCTAGATAACGACGAAGCACCTGCTGCACCCAATCACAACACACGCGCCACGACTACTGATGTCGAACACCCTGCCGATGCACCACCTGACCGCCCAGCCACCACTCACGATGGGCTAATACTCCCTGCACCCAATACTGGCTGTGGAATGCGACCACGCCCACCTCCTGGCACCTATAAGTGCCTCCACGAGGGCCATGTCACTGCCACTGAGGGGCTCGAAGAGCGAGGAGGAGCCATGGCAAGCTTATCGGATGACGAAGTCCTCTTATATGCCATGAGCGCGTCTATTGAAGGGCCAGCAACTTACTGAGAAGCTGTCAATGGACCCAACGGAACGGAGTGGTGCAAGTCAATTTGTGATGAGCTGTCAAGCATTGAGAAGCACGGCACCTTCGAAATCATTGAAGCTCCACCAGGCGTGAACATCGTGAAATCACAATTTGTATTTCAGAAGAAGCTCAATTCTGACGGTGACATTGTGAAATACAAGGCACGCTTCTGTGCATGCGGCTACTCGCAGCGATATGGTGTCGACTATTATCAAACCGCCGCACCTGTCGAACGGACCAATACAATTCAGGCGCTTCTAGCAGGTGCTGCATCATGTGGGTCAGTAATTCATCAGATCGATATCAAGAATGCGTACCTGCATGGCGAACTCTGCAAAACCATATATTTGCAACTGCCACTGAACTTCAATCAATATCTGACATTGATGGATGAGCAGCGCTGATGGGTATGGAAACTCCGTGGCCGGGAAACACGTCCCATTCGGTCTTCAGGATGGACAGCTTAACTTTTCACACTTCGCGAACATATCCCGTGATCGCGAAGTCGCGACGCGTCTGTGGCGTCGATTCCTGTATTGTTTTAAGATGCCGCACGACATATATAGCGTGTAGTGATTGCTCGATGAAGTCCTGTGAGCATTATGATACACGTGGTGCGTCGTTGTTACTTTCACAAGTATCCGAGCTCATGGCGACATTTTTCTTACATGGCCGGCGGCACGAGCGACATGTCATGACCTAGCTACGAGCTTCTAGAGTTTGTTGCGACGTTCCCGACGAGGCCAGAGCCCACTATGAATTACCGCAGCACAATCGCAGCCTTCGTCGATGAGCATCCTGACCATCAGGCCAGATATAACAAAGATAGCGCAATGGGTTCCTCGCGGTCATACAGTTGCGAAACGTATCACGAAGCAAGACTGAAGTTCGCAAAACATTGTATAGTTACAGGGCTGGATCGCGGTTGAGGCGAAGGCAGTCACGATTGACATACGGAGTTCGCGAGGGCTTCGCGAAGTCCTGGGCGATCTCGCGAGTACTTACAAGGCTTCGCGGACATATATATAGGAGGCTATCAGTATATTGGAGGAGGGGGGGGGGAGCGAATTCGATCTTTTAGTTTTAGCCTTACAACTATAGGCCATATATCAATCTTTTACATCGTTTTATCTTATCCTTCGTCCGTATCGTCCAACAGGCGCGCCCCCACGCACTCGCGAGGCATAGTTTTGGTTGTGTGGCCTTTCAGAGGTTCCCGCTAGCCCCGATCAACGTCTCTCAACTTTGGAGCCCACCGCGAGGGGGTAGTTTGTCCTGGCTGGCGAACGACGGACTCTACGGCCTACGTTACGTTGGCTACGTCTGGTAGAAGAGCAGCTTAGGGATCGCGAAGAGATAAGTAATATCTACAGACAGACTTTATCGCCTTCCGATACATTGTTCATAGCGCCAGCCTGAGTCCCTCCAGACGGCGAACACCACGAGTATCTTGGTGACGAAAGTTTCGACTACTCGATATTTCCCTACCTGAGCCCGTATATTAGCACAGGAAGCTCTGATGCAACAGCTTCGTTTCACTCAGCGCGATCTCAGACACAGACGCCGTCATCGACAATAGAAGCTTCAGAAAGTTCACCGCCGCCATACGAATCAGCGATGCCACCAGCGAACTCCTCAGCAGATTCAGTGACCGAGCTACTTCATCGCCTTGGCCTTCGCTCGCAAACGATGTCTCACGATGGCGACCCAGGAGCACATGAACAGCCACGTCAGATGCTGCCACGAGGTGGTCATGTAGCGCCACAGTTCATCGCGACCGAGTCATCGACGCCTTTAGCCTTCGAACGTTACTGGCGCGATTTAGAACAGCATTTCGATACCGCAGGCGTTACGGACCTTCGGCAGAAGAAGCAATGGGCAGTTCACTACCCTGACGTGCAGACCGCAACAATCATGAAAGGAGTAGCGGAATACGCGGACAATGCCATTACATGGGACATGTATAAGAAGGCTATCGAAAAGTTATATATAGGCGATACTGATGATAGGCAATGGACGATAAGCGACCTGACCTATCTTTGTGGCGAAGCGACTCGCAAGCCGTTCATGTCGCTCTACGAGTTTGCGTGTTATCGATCTGCCGACCGGTGGCACAACTAATATGCCGATAGGTTGCAGCGCTTGTCGTATGCGCTACGGAGCCATAGGCTTTCGAACAAAACCGGGAAGTCCATCGATATCTACTGGCACTTGCTGGCGAATTTGCGCGTTTTTTTTTTTTTTTTTTTTTTTTTTATTTTCGACCGCGTCGCCAGCAGCAATAATTGCGCAATCTAAGCTCGAGCATGGACACGCTCGAGTAAGATACGTGTTGCGACACTTTTTGCGGAAGACGCGGCCGTACTGACTTCAGTTTGGGAAGGAGGGGACCACGACCGACCCATTTCCGGTTAGACCGACAGAGCCTTCGGAGTAGCAGCCTCCGTTCTGGTCCGAGTCGTGACATCTGCATCAGGAGTGCATGCCGACTACCATTACGACGGTAATAGTGTAGTCGATCCGAGTCATATTCGTTTTATTACTATTACTTGCATGGACGCTCGTCGAGTTCGAGGAACGCTGCGCGAGAAAGAGCGAGTCGTCCACAGAATGGTTAAAAAACTTTGCAGTGAGATGCTCCGGGCGTCGAACTTAGTATATACTGGAATCGAGCGAAAAAAAAGAAGCTTCGTGGACCGTATAACAAGTCCGTCTTTTACACTATTTAAACATCCCACCATCTATGCACGCTTTCTCTATAGCCGTCGTGTAAACATCAACTTGACACACACCGCGTAGTACACTAGTGGATTACACCGCCCCAGACCGTCGCTCTAAAGTGTTTGTTTGACTTAGCACCCACCCGCCTCCTGTGGTAAAGTTAGTTTCCGGCGCGTCCTTCTGGGCATATTGTACGCATCACAGCCGTCGCCAGCGGTGTCAGCACCGGCAGAGCCCAAGCACGAAGATCTAACCGAAGCAGTCAGTCACGCACTTGCACAGTTCATCGCGAAGCAAGCACCACAGCCAGAGTTGACACAAACTTTGCCTTTGCTCTTATCGGCACTTCAAATGCACGCAAACCAGCAGGCACAAGTGCCTGGGCTCCCGAATAACCAGGCTCTCATCGCGTCTCTTCTTGGTGCAGCGTAAGCCCCACAAATCCCTCAGGCGCCACCTGGGAACATGTATCAGCGTCCCGGCCCTCAGCAATACGGCGCGCCACAGATGCGTAATGGTAATTGTAACTACTGCGGCATTCGCGGTCACTACATACACGGTTGTCCCGAAGTCGAGACTGACATTCGCGCCGGTCTATGCCGTTGTAACCATTTTCATTTAGTTGTCTTGCCATCGGGCGCGCATTGCCCGAAGCATATTCCAGGCCAGACGCTTCGCGAACGCATTCGCGAATACCATAGGCTCAACCCAAACCAGTGAGCAGATCAGATGGAGCTGGATCGCCAACCAAATCCAGCCATCAATGCAGTGGTTCCCCCGGCGCAGGGCTTTATGATGGAGATTGCCGGCGACGAGCTTGAGGATCATGGCGCGACTATAGAAGAGTGCGAAGATGACGAAGAGGAAGCCGCGTTCCAGGCGCAGCTCGAAGAGCCTTCCGGCATACAGGCGTGAAACATACAAGTAAAAGAGCCGATAATAGAAGCTAAGTCAAAGGCAGCTGGCCCCTTGCGTCCTCATATTTGTTTTATGGACAGTGTGGAACTGCCAGCGAGGTCTTCCAAAGGCAAAGGCTGCGCACACTTGCCAGATGCACGCAAGCCCACGCCTCCGAAAGTAGTCAAAATTTTGAAGCGGCCAGCGATAGTCCAAGATTTGCCAGCAATCGTGGCGTCAGAACCGGCCGAGCCAGTGGGCGCGACTACAGCTAAGCCGTCTTCAATCGCTATATCAGCTAAGGCTGACAAACCGTATTATGCGCCTCCCGACGAGCAAACTTCAGGTTCGCAGTTCGTAGGCCCAGTGTATCACAATGTCGCACCAATCGAGGACGAAGCCGCAGCGCGTAAAATCTATGAGGCCATCATGAACGGCACAACAACGATAAAGACCAAGGACTTGCTTTCAGTTGCACCAGAAGTGCGTCGTCAGGTTTGCGAAGATACCATGACATGCCGTATCAATGTGCCTATCGCCGAAACAGCGAAAGATACTACGAAGGCTTCGTGAAAGTCAGTCGCAGATGATCCAGTGGTCAGCTACTACCAAGGTCACAAAGGTGAAGGTCTGCCGCCAGCCATATGCGGCGCGACATCTTCGGCGTTGCGAACAGTAATGCTGTTGGTCAACAATGTAGAAGAAGTCGAAGGAGTGTTAGATGGTGGGTGCCAGATAGTCGCGATGTCCAAGCGCTGTGCCTCTAATCTAGGCATCACGTGGAATCCCGACGAATGTGTCAACCTTCAATCTGCCAATGGCATCGAGGACAAAACGCTCGGCTTGGCGCGCTGAAACAAAGACACCAGCTCCAGGGGCGAAGGCGGCAGCTACAAACCCTGCGCCGAGCCAAACCAACCAAACCTCCCCTAGACGATGCTGGCACTGGTGGAACTCGAGATTGAGGACAGGCGAGCGAGGCTGCCTGCGAGTTCGATGCCCAGGGGTCTCTCTATGCTTTGCCTGTTCGAGGATCGACGAGGCGGACGGTCGAAGGTCGGAGGTCGAGGTGGAGAATGGTGCTTAAGGTGGTGATCGGGTGCGGATGGGCAGACCGTATCTGAACGCTCCTGGAACCTGGCAGGGTGACGGTGAGTTGGTGGCAGTAGCCTGCCGAGTAGCTGACGGTCGTGAGTCGGTATCAGGCAGAGTCGGGTGGTCGGAGCGGTCGGGAGTCGGCGGGAACACGTGACCTAGCGGCGGGACGGTCCTAAGACTGTGCGGACAGAAGGCGGACTGAAGGCACAAAGAGAAACTGAAGAGACAGTGAAAAACCCAACTAGATTCTGGATGCCTACTGAGAACACTGAGGCTAACTACAGAACTCGAAGGAAAGGCGGTCAGAACAATGCCTAGGGTGTCTCTGGGACCTGGGAGAAGGGGAAGAGGGTGAGGCACTCGGGCCAAGGCTCGGAATCATTGGGATCTGTGTGTGTGTGTGTGCGTATGTGTGTGTAGGATGTCGATCCAATACCTGCTACCTACTATATGTACCTAGTACCATGAGGCTACCATGCTGCTACCATGAGGCACCATGAGGCGGTGACCTGATTCCGACTCCATCCAATCCCGATGGGACATGGGAACCCGTGCAGGAACCATCCAAAGAAAGACCGACTGAAGGCGGAGACTTGCTGAGACTGCCTGAGGCGAGGGAGCTGACCATGGGGCGATGGCAGTAGGCAGGATCACATGATGGTAGGCAGCGAAGGCGGCGAAGGTGCTGGGAGGCTGCTGGTGCAAGGCCTGTGATGCCTGGTGGCCTGAATGATCCTGAGAGGTCTGATGCTCTACCGATTGGGCTAGGCGGATTCCATGGCTGGCCGGATCTGCAGTGCTTCAGCGCGACATACCGTTCTGTTTCCACAGCATGACGGTATATCTCCAATGCCATATCGTGGACACCCCAGCATACGACATTCTGCTCGGCAGGCCTTTCTACGAGCTTACATCGGCAGTGACTTGCAGTTTCGTGACGGGTGAAGAATCGCTTATGTTGAAGAATCCCAGCAATGGCAAGCGTCTGACGTTCCCTACGTATCATCGCGGCGACACCCACTACAAGGTTTCAGCCTATACGCACGCAGAGTTCGACGAAATTGAAGGCCCGCCGATGGGTTTTCAGATGGCGTCGACTTAGGCGTCGACGGCATGGAATTTGCGGTCGTCGTAGAGTTCGACCCGGCAGCAGGGACGCTAGAGGAACGCGTCTCTTTAGAAGCTATTTCACAGTTCCTCGCTTTTTCTCCTTCTCAGGCCGATTATAGACATGCGTACCAGTCCGTGACAAATGACTACAAGCCGACGAGAGCTGCGCTTTCGTCGGATTCCATATTCTTTCAGACAGCGGCGGTTGAGGAGCTCAATCGCAAGCTTCCAGAAACGCCTCTTACAGATCCTATAGCGCCTGCGTGTACGATTTCAGAGACGGTTTCAGTATTTCCAGTATTTAATCCAACAACGACTTCGCGAAACAAGACTTCAGTTATTACGCGTAGAGCGCGACGAAGTCTGCTCAAACGAAACAGGAAAGTAGATCGTAAGGTCAATGGTGCGTTTTCGACTACTTTGTCGAGCAACGTACTCTCGCTTGCACCTCCAGAGACTGTCGCGAGCACATCGCGAACACCAGCTAGCAGCGCGAGGTGTCAGACGCTTCTCGCGGCCGGTCCAGATCGATCCCTGCCTCGCTATGACACCCGCAGCACAAATGTTCGCATTGAAGAGGTCCCTGATGAAGAGGCGTATATCGCGAGTCCAGCTAGCTTTCAACCGAGGCCAGAAGCGTGCTTCGCGACGTCGAAGAAGCCTTATAAGCCAGCGGCCCAAAGAGTTCACCCGGTACGTCAGACACTTCCTGCCGAGTTTCAGGTGAAGCACGAAATCAAAGGTGACCTGCTCGCGAACATGCCTGAGCTATCTGCGCAACCAGCACCGTTCATTCCAACAGGCCGATATATGCAAGAACGGCACAACATCATAGACAAAGTTCATAAAGGCGACTTTTTACGACCGGCAGAACACGATCTAATGCACGACTTCATGGCCAAGCACGAAGACGGCTTCGTGTGGAATGACGACGAAAAAGGGCACTTTCGCGAAGACTTCTTCCCTCCAGTTGAGATGCCGGTCATTTCGCACACGCCATGGGTGCTTCATAACATGCCCATCCCACCGGGCCTGTATGACAAGGTAATCGACTGTGTTCGTACCAAGATCGATTCCGGTGCATATGAGCCGTCAAATTCGAGCTACCGGTCGCGATGGTTCACAGTACTTAAGAAAGATGGTGTATCGCTTCGGCTAGTTCACGATTTACAGCCCCTCAACGCGGTTACGATTCAAGATTCAGGCGTTCCACCATTCACCGAGCAAACCGCGGAGACGATGGGCGGCCGTGCTTGTTATGGGCTCCTCGATTTATATGTTGGCTATGATGAGCGAGCTCTTTCGCCCGATTCTCGCGACTTTACGACTTTCCAGACGCCGCTCGGGATGTTTCGTTTAACGAAGCTGCCAATGGGTTGGACCAATTCAGTGCCCATTTTTCACGGTGACGTTACGTTCATTCTTCAAGCCGAAATCCCCCACATCACTATTCCGTTCATAGACAATGTTCCTGTACGAGGTCCTGTGTCGCGATATCAACAACCCGACGGTTCATACGAGACGATACCCGAGAATTCAGGCATTCGACGTTTTGTATGGGAACATTTTCAGAACATGAACCGCGTGGTTCAGCGAATGAAGTACTGTGGCGGTACGTTCTCAGGCCATAAAGTGGTCTTGTGCTCATCTGAAATAGTGTTTGTCGGTCATCGATGCACTCACGAGGGTCGTGCGCCAGACGAAGAGCGTGTCGTGAAAATCTGCAATTGGGGCCCTTGCCAAAGCCTCACTGACGTTCATGCGTTTATCGGCACAATGGGCCTATGCAGGATTTTCATAGAAAACTTCGCGCATCGTGCACACCACCTAGTCAAACTTATGCGACGCGACCAGCCCTTCGAGTGGGGACCACAACAGCAAGCCGCTATGGACGACCTCAAACAAGGGCTCTTGGATTGTCCAGCCCTTCGCGCCATTGATTACCGCTCAGATGCGCCAGTCGTTTTCGCAGTAGATACTTCGTGGATAGCAGTTGGTTTTGTGTTATGTCAGTGCGACCCAGAAGACACGCGCAAATGCTATTACAGCTGCTTCGGGTCAATCATGCTCACTCCCATTCAGTCGCAGTATTTGCAGCCGAAATGCGAACTCTTCGGGCTCATGCGCGCACTCACCGCGTGTAAGATATATCTTATCGGGGTGCGTAATTTGATTGTAGAAGTCGACGCGAGATTCATAAAAGGCATGCTCAACAATCTCCACCCCAGTCATCTGAGGTACCAGTACAGGATACAGACATCATTCCCAATAGTGGTTGTCTACATCCTGTAGAGAGTCCTGAGGTATACCTTGCCCATCCAAAAGGTACCAAAATTGCTGGTTCCTCAGGTATACCTTACAAAATGTAAATGTATACCTCAGGAGTGCCAAGGTATACCTACACATTAAAAAATGCGGTCCAAAAAGGGCAGCTATAACTTAGGACTTAAGTGTGGTACTAAAAACTGCCTAATTGAGGTTGAAGTTACTTATGAATAGGTTAACTTGTTAAGACTGTAACTTGATGGTTTTTTGATTGTTTGAGAAGATTGTAGGCTCATTATTTAGCGTTTTTGATGCAGATTTTGAATTTCATAATGGTTATAGAGATTA
>KN882024.1:0-143822 GCA_000934395.1 Fistulina hepatica ATCC 64428 | reverse complement strand
TTTGGCATTTTTTGGATATTAAAAAAATAATTGTTTTTTTTCGCATTTGGTCATGTAAAGGTATACCTCACCATGAAAAGTAAGTCCTAGAGATTCTTTGATACATGTATAGGAAATCCTTCACAGTTCAGAAATATTCCTAAGGTATATCTTTGGATTCCTAAAAGTAGTCTAGGAATGCCTAGGAATTCCTCCACAGCTCTTAGGACATAGGCTCTGAGGTATACCTTTACACCTCTACAGGATGCAGTCAACCACCATTGCGAATGATGTCTGCATCCTGTACAGTACCTTAGGTGACTATATTGCAATCCCGACGTCCATCCCAAGGCAATTATCAACCGGTGGATCGCAACGATACATCTCTTCCATTTTAAGCTCGTACACGTCCCCAGTAAACAACACACTCCAGATGGGCTTTCGCGACGGCACCTCCAAGAGGGCGATCGGAAAGATACGCCAATAGAGGAAGTTGACGATTGGATCGACCGTGCCTATGGCTTCCTGCAACTAATCAACGCCGCAACAACGCCCGAGGAACGCGAGATAGTCTCTGCCTTAGTGGACCCGAATCCAGCGCGCGCAAGAGAAGCTACAGTTAACGCGATCCTGAATCTGCAACAGACAGATGCGAACTCACATCCAGCACATTACGACCTCGCATACAGTGACTTTCCACGATCCGCGAAAGCCACGAGTTTAGACGAGCGGCTGGTGCCAACATGGCGGTGGCTACAAGATATGAGCCGTCCAGAGGGCATAACAGACGCTGAGTACAATTCGTTTGTCAGATGGTGCCACCGCTTTTTCACCCAAGCAGGCTGTTTATGGCATTGGGGCAAAGGAGGCATACAGCGCTTGGTTTTATCCAGTGACCGACGTATTCCAGCCTTGCTTGCAGCGCACGATCAGCTAGGGCATCACGGTGTCTACCCGATCCTTCAACAAGTTCGCGAAAAGTTTTGGTGGCCAGATCTTGGCGCCGACGTCACGTGGTATATCAAGATGTGTTATCAGTGTCAGTTACACCAGCACCGCAAGTTTCGTATTCCCCCAGTCATCGTGATGCCGCCAACGATCATGGTGAAAGTCTACATAGACACCATGTACATGCCAGCCTCAGGAGGCTATCATTTGGTAGTCCACGGCAGGTGTGCTCTCACTTCATGGCCCGAAGCACATATGCTCCGTCGCGAAACCGCGAAGACTATCGGCGAATGGCTCTATGATGACCTACTCACAAGATGGGGAGCGTTACTAGAGATAGTGACTGACAACGGTGCGCCATTCGTTCAAGCATGCAAATACTTATGAAAAACGTATCATATTACGCATATCTGTATTTCCAGCTACAACTCAAGGGCGAATGGCATAGTCAAATGCAAGCACTTCAATTTACGACAGGTGCTCTTCAAGCTATGCACAGTACGGCCAGATGGAAGTATAGCCGATAACGAATGGAGCCGTCATTTCCGATACATGTTGTGGTGTGAACGTGTCACGCCTCGAAAGATTTTAGGTGTCAGTCCGTACTACGCGGTGACGGGAACATCGCCTATTCTGCCATTAGACTTCGCTGAAGCGACCTTCCTACTGAAACCACCGTCTACCGTGCTCGAAACAGAAGAACTCATCTCGCGAAGAGCTCGCGAACTGGAAAAACGTCCCAGTGACATTGCACGCCTTCGCAGCAAAGTCTACGCTACACGTTGTCGAGCTGCAGAAGATTTCATACGAAAGCATCCGGATCTCGTTCGCGATTTCGATTTTAAGCGTGGCGACCTCATACTAGTTCGCAACACAGCAGTCGAGTCTAGTCTCAACAGCAAGATGCGGCCACGGTATACAGGACCATCAGTGGTACTCGCGAGGAATCATGGAGGGGCGTATATCCTATGCACGCTAGACGGAACGGTCTTTAAGAGGCCAATTGGTGCGTTTAGAGTTATTCCCTACTTCGCGAGAGCTAAAATACCGCTGCCGGACTTGGACCAATGGCTCGACATATCCACGGAGGAACTGCGCCGAATGGAGGTGAAAGACAATCGCGATAGCGAACCCGAGCTAATTACGTCCCAGTTTGACATTGCCGATTTACCAGAAGTAGCTCGCGAAGATTTGCTCGATGGTGAAGGGCTCGCGGATACTGAGCTGTTAGGGGAGTAGGTTGTTTAGGGACAGACAAAACAGCAGAGGAAAGGCCGGACGGAACAACGCGAAGACGTCGCGATTTGCGATAGTCAAGCGTGGGCATGCTAAAAGCCCAGTCCAACGCGCCTCAAATGCTGGTTTGTACTGTAGGTACCGAAGAGACAGCGGGAAGAGAGAACCCTAGCTAAGCCAAGTGAGCATATTTAATTGTTTAGGGCTCGTATGCTCGCTAGGTCAAATTTTTTTCGTTCGCGAACAGGTCCCAGACACTATAGGAGCAGCCACCAACCCCGCCCACCACCCACATTGTCTCGCGAAACATGTCGTCGTCGTCCGCGTATAACAGAAGTTTATTTATTGAAGTTACATCCTTTTCGTGACAAAATCGTTACATTCTCTCATTTTGCGAAGGTCAAATTTTACAAGCTGCGTCCCATTGTACTTATATTTTCATTTGTTATGCATTTCGCAGCCTCTATTTCATTTCAGCCTTGCGTTTTGCGGCCCATTTTCCCTTACAAAGTTTGTTTACTGCGTTCCGAGTTCGTGTTCTGAATTGCACCAATGTATTAGCGCCCGCTGTGCGCAAATTTTCCTCTACATTTCGTCGTGTGTGAGCTTAACAGTCTGTGACTGAGGACAGTCACTATTTACGGTTGTGAGGAGGGAGGGCGCCATATCGCGTATCGAACACGTATGCATGGAATAGACGCCACAGCTACTCTTCCTCCAGCCTAATTCTCTATCAAGTTTTCTTTTTCTTTTCCGCGTCGCGAACACGTTTAGTTGCGACTAGTGCGTTAGCGATTACGAGCTCATGCGTTGCGAGAGTGCACTATATTTTATTCTGGACCAGATTTTATGTCGCGTGTTCTCTTGGCCAAGAGACATGCTATATTCGCAAAGTTTATTCACTTTCTTTTCTTTATGTTTTACTCAGTTCACATGATAGTCTATATGATGTGAAGTTAGCGAGATGACTATATACATTTTTTTTAGAGTCCTGCGAAAATTTTACGAATACGATACGAGTAGATACGACCACAGCGATGATGACGACAATAGCAAAGACGACACGGACACAATAGGGAAGAATAACTAGGAAAATCAAGAAAATAACGACTACGATATGACAAGCAGGCAAAAGAGAGACAGTATGACAGAGAAAAATCTACAGACACCCGGCTACGATTACCTACAGCTCCGGCGAAGGCGAAGGCCTGTTCAGCTCGGGGTCTTCCTGCCAGCGTTGACACATTTCGGCGGCGCGAGCCTGAGCCGTGAGCCAAAGTCGACGTGTATGGGCGATGGCGTCGAAGGGATCAGCGAACCCGTAGACAGGTCCATTCGACAGACACTGAGTGCCAGTGAACTGAGGGTACTCCTCCTCGATAGCGTGGACGCTCGCGTACGTCAGGCGAAAGTTCCTCGTAGCCTCCACATTGTTGTTGTACGCCCGGCCAACGACGGGATCACGAAGATCGAGTGGTGGCAAGTCGCCATGGGCACCAGCGGCACGGAATTGCCTAGGCACTTCGATGGCATCTAGGCTGGGGTATCGCAGCATGACATCAGTGCCACCAAAGGGCGAGGTGCCACGTGAGATGAGTCGCGAAGGGCCAGGCAGAGGTGCCTCGTCGATGGGCGCAGGATCCACTTCCATAGCGTCCTCGACGGGCACGACGACTTCCACAGGAGCAATCGGCGAGACAGGCACAACGAATGTCGAAGGGCCGGCCTCAGGCTCCTCCAGCGGTGTCTGGTCAGGCACGAGCTCCTCGCGATGATCCTGGTGACCACTAGGCCCCGCGACAGGCGTGGGAGCCTTGGTGGCGACTAGCAGATGCAAGATTTTAGCAAGAAGGGAAGATCGCGATATAGAAAAACGTATCACGACGGCGTTTACCGGCACGTTTCTTGCCAGGCTGCTCGGCGGACTTGTGCTGCTTCAAGAACGACTTGAATTTGACGGTAGGAGAACTGCCACGGAAGCCGAGATGAGAGGCGATGTCGCGCCATCGGACCAGGTCTGAAAGGTCCTGATTACCGGCAGGCGCGCCAGCGATGTCCACCGGGTTCTTGTGCATGCATGAGCACTTCTGGTGAAGAAATTGGCAATAGTCGCAAGGCTGGCGTTCGCGAACGTAGGTGCACAAGATGCTGTCGCAGCGGCATGCGTGACAGCGTTTCTGAAGGCGAGTCGTTTTAAACCTAGCGATGAAAAGGAGAATGGCTTACTATTGAAATGTGGATTTCATGAGCCTTTTTGACCTCCCTCGTATTGCCGGACATTTCGAGGTCCTCGGGCCACTCGCTCTCGGATGCGTCCGTCTCATCACCATAGCCACCGGGGATGTAATGATAGTGACGTGAAGGCCCATCTGGGCATCGCGGACGACGAAGACAACACCGAGCTTCGGCGACAGCGCGAGGACGTGTAGGGCCACGTGACCGCGATCCCAACGCGACTCGTTGCCGATCTTCTTCGGCCAGCTCGCATTCCACTGCGTCGATGAACTCGGGATTGTACCGGACAGGGTCGTTCAGCAGCGAGCCGGTAAGCCGAACTGAAGGCGGCAAGGGACAAACGGGGCTAGTTTCACAGAGCAGTACGACGTGACACTCTGGTAGAGTAGCTGGATAGCCTTCGCGATGGATCCAGTGGGAAGGCAAATCGCTAGACATCGTTGTGACGGGGCCAAGAGCAGGCGCAGGAGGCAGCTGAGCTGCAGGCGCAGTGGCCCGAGCAGGCAAACGGATAATTAAGCGAGGAGGCCCAGCAGCTTGTGAGGGCTCGCGAGTCGGGATGTCGACGGGCGTCGTGGCGTGGCCAGCAGTAGCTTGACCAACGACAGGCGCAGACGATGCAGCGGGCGCTCGCAGACAAAGTCGGAGCTTGAGAGGCGGTGTCCTAGTCGCTGACACTTCATCAGACGGCACGAACTCGGGTGACGATGTGTGGGGTGAACTGGGAAAGAAAAGAGGTGTCACGCTCCTTTTGGCGCGACGTTTGCCTTTGCGATCAGGCTCCTCGTAGTCAGGATCGGCGTCTAGGTCGTCCGAAATGGACAGAGGAAGGGCAGGCGATCGTGGCGAATCGCGAAGAGCAGTTGATGCCTCAGGCGAATCACGAAGTGTAGGAGCGCTAGTGGGCCAGTAAGTGTAAGCCCATAGCCCCCAAGAATCGTCCCAGAGCTGGCGGACGGCGCCTTCAACCTCATCAAGCAAAGCTCGTCGTTCGGCGTCCAGGAGCACCGAATATCCAGCATCGGGGTCCTATCATTTATCAGTTGAAGCCACAGCATAAGTTATTGCCGTAGACATACCATAAAAGCAATTGTGCTATCGTGGACAACGCGACGACGCTCCTCCACAGTCAAGTTGAGGTCACGAGCCTCGCTCCAATGCCTTTGAAGCCAATCGCAAGCACGTTGCCGCATCTCCTCCAGTTCTCGCGATTCGTTAGCGACTCGAATCCGGTCGACGATCCCTGGCCAGAACCGATCGGCCCACGATTCCCAACCGTCATTCCAGAGCTCAGCGATGAAAGGCTCTACTAAGTCGAGGAGCGCACGACGGTCAGCGACGGGCATGACCTCGTATCGGTCGTCGGGGTGCTCCAAATTGATTAGAGCGGCGGCAGAGCGAAGGGCGCGACGACGATGGTTGAGTCGAAGATTGCGGTTCCGGACGACAGCCCAATCGCGGAGAATTTCGACGCGAAGGTAGCTGATTCAGCCGATTAACGAATCTTCGCTCTCCTCGCTGTCTGAAGCACGTGAGGTATCAGGAGACGAATCGCGAGACGAGCTGGAGTCGTCCTTGGGTGAGCCGGTCTTCGCGATGACAGGAACTGCAATGGGGTCTGCCAAAGACGCTGCTACAGTAGCGAGATCCGCCAAGGACGTCACGTGAGGGGAAGCAGTACGACCGCGGATGACCTCCTCCTCGGCCGAAGAACTGGAAATCGAAATAGGCGCGTCGGCGATAGGCTCAGCGTCGACAGCGACCACGGTTGGAGGCAAGATGATAGGGGGGACGACAGGCGCAGCTGGTGTATCGTCACCGAGCAATGGGCCAGCCCAGGTGGCCCAGCTCGTGTCGACAAGCTGTGCGTTACGAACCTCCTGGTGAAGACGAACGACGAGTTCAATGGCTATCGGGCCTTGAGCAAATAGAGGATGTAAAGCCTATGAAAAGCTAAGTCAACCCAAACAGCGAAGAAAATGATTTTAGCACTCACCAATAACCGGACGAATCGGCGCGCGGCCACGGTACGTCGCGTCCTTGAATGATTGTAACTAGAGATGGTCGCAGCAAGTTCGAGCACTGCCGGCAAGATTTCGAAGTCCTCCATGTCGCGAAGCTGGCTATCGGTATACTGGAGGAGCGAGGGGAAAAGTATGTCGGTAGGGACAAAAGCCATAGCAAATTGAAGCGGTTAGAAATGAATAAGTCTTGGGCGCGGAGCGAGATGGTGGTAACAAGCTGAGTTTTGTTGTCGTATGCTGTTCGTCATTTAGCTAGCTGTCGCGATCCCAATCAGGCATTGAACATACCGTGCGGCGACCACTTCAAGTGCTTCGGCGTCACCGCAATCAAATTTAGGCTTCACGAGCCTAATCGCGTCTGACTGGGGACAGTCAGTATTTACGGTTGTGAGGAGGATGATGGATATGGAAACTCCGTGGCCGGGAAATGCGTCCCATTCGGTCTTCGGGATGGACAGCTTAACTTTTCACACTTCACAAACGTATCCCGTGATCGCGAAGTCGCGACGCGTCTGTGGTGTCGATTCCTGTATTGTTTTAAGATGCCGCACGACATATATAGCATGTAGTGATCGCTCGATGAAGTCCTGTGAGCGTTATGATACACACGGTGCGTCGTTGTTACTTTCACAAGTATCCGAGCTCATGGCGACATTTTTCTTACATGGCCGGCGGCACGAGCGACACATGTCATGACCTAGCTACGAGCTTCTAGAGTTCATCGCGACGTTTCCGACGAGGCCAGAGCCCACTATGAATTACCGCAGCGCAATCGCGGCCTTCGTCGATGAGCATCCTGACCATCAGGCCAGATATAACAAAGATAGCGCAATGGGTTCCTCGCGGTCATACAGTTGCGAAACGTATCACGAAGCAAGACTGAAGTTCGCAAAACATTGTATAGTTACAGGGCTGGATCGCGGTTGAGGCGAAGGCAGTCACGATTGACATACGGAGTTCGCGAGGGCTTCGCGAAGTCCTGGGCGATCTCGCGAGTACTTACAAGGCTTCGCGGACATATATATAGGAGGCTATCAGTATATTGGAGGAGGGGGGGGGGAGCGAATTCGATCTTTTAGTTTTAGCCTTACAACTATAGGCCATATATCAATCTTTTACATCGTTTTATCTTATCCTTCGTCCGTATCGTCCAACAGGCGCGCCCCCACGCACTCGCGAGGCGTAGTTTTGGTTGTGTGGCCTTTCAGAGGTTCCCGCTAGCCCCGATCAACGTCTCTCAGCGTGCGCTCCACAAGGCTGGCACCACACTTGTTGCACATCTCAAATGTCCCCTTTATGGCACCAAGCAGGGGGGGAATGAATGGTGGCGAAAATTCAGTTCAACAATGACTGACGACATTGGGTACAAAGCCTCAAATGCTGACGAAGCCGTATTTTTCATTGACAACAACAAACCGAGCGAGTATGGCATTATTGCCGTCGCGATGGATGACTGCACCATAATCGCGGACTCCGATCAAACCGCCGCCACGATCAAGATGGCGATCGGACGGCATTTCGAAGTCACCGATCTTGGCCCGATCGGTTGGCTACTCGGTGTCCGCATAGAGCGTGACCTAGCCGCTCACACAATTTCTTTATCGCAAGCCTCTTATATTGATATTGCTATCCACCGCATGGGGCTCGAAAATGCAAACCCCATTGCCACACCAATGGAGCACGGCGCCGATTATTCTTATGATTCACCGACGTTATCACCAACACTTCTCGACGACCGTGAGAAGGCGCTCTACCGTGAAGTGATTGGCACCATCCTATATGCCACGTGAATGACTCGCCCAGACATCGCATTTGCAACCTCGACCCTTGCACGCTATGTTGAGCACCCGCACACTACCCATTTCAAAGCCGTCAAGCGGATACTCTGTTATTTGAAAGCCACGCGCGACTACACACTCGTTCTTGGCGGGCACCCGATGCCAATTTTCGGCTATTCGGACGCCGACTGGGCCTCGCAATCACACCGTCACTCTATTTCGGACCACGCATTCTTCGTCGGCAACGGTGTTGTCTCTTACATGTCAAAGAAGCAACCGATCGTCACACTGTCGAGTTCCGAGGCCAAGTATGTCAGCCTAACTGAAGGTGCGAAGGAAGCCATATGGCTCCGCCGTCTCTGCTCCGAATTCCCGCACATTTTCCCTTCACATGATTCTCATCTTGCTTCTGATTTCTTCTATGACAATCAAAGTGCCATTATCTCGGCTACTGACCCGATCTTTCATGCACGCTCCAAACACATTGATATAAAGGTACATTTCATTCGAGAGGCCATTTCTACCAATGTCATTACCCTTATTCATATCCCCACCGAGTCTATAGTGGCTGACATATTTACAAAATCCCTTCCTCATGTTAAGTTCGAGTATTTCCGTAGCTTTCTTGGTGTTCTTCCCTGCATGTCATCTTGAGGAGGAGTGTGAGACATACAATCCTACTGTGCTACTATATTAGGAATTATTCCGTTTTTGGTATCATGACTCACTGTGGGCTATATCCCGCCGTCTCACCATTTCATTCACCTCAGTGCTTTCTTTTCACTGAGGTGTAAGTACTCATTTAATTTACTGTCCACACTCATACTTACTGTACCTAGCGTTACACTTACGCTCACTGCGTTATCTAGGTACATAAATATAATAGTGCTTTCTTTTCACTGAGGTCGTTACACTTACGCTCACTGTGTTATCTAGTCCCGCACCTGTGCTACGTTGCACACAAAGTATCTACTCGACTAATATATATACAATTCTGGTATTCTTGGCAATACTTGACATGATCATAATGATGTGGTGAGCTTGCATCATAGTATTCCGACACAGACCAATAGTCGACAAACAAATAGTGGACAGACAAATAGTGGACAGACAAATAGTCGACAAACAAATAGTCAACAGACAAATAGTCAACAGACAAATAGTCAACAGACAAATAGTTGACAGACAAATAGTAGCTGACACACATATAGTTGACATGCAAATAGTTGACTATTTGCATATTAACTATATGTGTGTCAACTATTTGTCTGTCGTCTATTTGTTTGTCAACTATTTGTCTGTCCACTATTTGCCTGTCCACTATTTGTTTGTCGACTATTGGTCTGTTGACTATTGGTCTGTTGACTATTGGTCTGTCGACTATTGGTCTGTCGACTATTGGTCTATCAACTATTGGTCTGTCGACTATATTGGTCTGTCAACTATTGGTCTGTCCACTATTGGTCTGTCCACTATTGATCTGTCCACTATTGATCTGTCCACTATTTGTCTGTCAGCTGTCCCTCTGTTGGCTGTTCCTCTGTCAACTTTTCAGCTGACTGTCCATGTGTCAACTGTCCAGTCAACTGTTCAGTCAACTGTTCATCCCTCCATTGTCCAGTCGACTGTTCGTCTCTCGACTGTTCGTCTCTCGACTGTTCGTCTCTCGACTGTTCGACTGTTCGTCTCTCGACTGTTCGTCTCTCGACTGTTCGTCTCTCGACTGTTCATCTCTCGGCTGTCCATCTTCAGGCTCACTCTCTTCGAACTCACAAGGTGAAGCTGAAGGTGTTTATTTGGTTTTTCCCACTTTGTAGATATTTAGCTTACAGAAATGTTAATAGCAATATGTTATTTATTTTTTGCAGAACAAATGTTTATATTTTTTTGTAATTATTTGTGTCTTGCAAAAATGTCTGCACTGAAGATAATGTTATTTCTTTGCATACAATAGAAATATTGTAATATATTTTATGGTGTCACATTTCAACCACAAAGAAATGTCACAGTGTGTGATACATTTATGCATTACAGTAAAGTACTATAAAAATCTTATTTTCATTGATGAATGGCCCAGACATGGCAACCCGATGTGGGGTAGTTCGCCGATCGGTTGATCAACGGCGAAATTCAGCTTCCCGCCAATGCTATTTGATCGCACATCACTGTGTCGATCCAACCTGTCATCGGAACTCTGGTTCCAAACCCGATCCGACTTGGTAGTCGGTGGACCATTATTTGTAATTTGTAATTACACCAATGGAATGAAAACTCACAGTTTGCATTAATTTTTATAACCGTTATATTTTTCCAATTTATTTTGATGTTTTAGAACAGCCAGTGGATTTATTCAGTGGTTCACTGACAGGTCAGTTAATTATTTTAACGATCATTAATATCACGATGACATCGTGATACCGTTAATTCCACTGATGCCTTCCATCGGTGGAGATCAAAGCATCACTTTCTGCTTCCGCTGACAATAACCGTTATGACGATCGGTGACCATCAGATTTCAGCCGCATTAACCGATTAATGGGATCGGTGAGCAACAGAATCAGTCCATTTTGGATTTTGTCCAACAAGGACCGCCATACAAGCCTTCAGACGTCCATATATAACTGTGCGTTCAGATCCATATGATTGAAGTGAACTTGAAGCCAGACTTATGATTCATTATATGATGCACCCGGAAGTGTGCATCGCTTATGAGTAAAGATGGTGGCAGAATCCTGCCGTTTTGCCCAGCAGAATGACAGAATGGCAATTGCCAGGCGAAATGTCGAGGTAGAAGGTACTCGAGCGGCAGAAATGGCAAAAAGATCGAACCATATACCTAGTTTGGGGTATGTAAAATGTGTTGAACAACAAATCCCATACAATATCTTCACTTTACCATGTCTGGGGCTGGTCACAAGCAGCCTCTCTTTGTTACCGACAACTTTGTGCAGGAAGAAAAAGTCAACATAGCATCAAAAAGTTGATCAGGGTATTGTCCCTTCCACGGACATGGAAGAGGTTAACATTATCGGGTCTGCGACGGGTTTGGTGGTCCCTGCTGGACAAAATTCAGGGGGGTTGACTTTGCGTGATAGAAGAATTACTTTGGTGCCGATCATGATTGTGACATGATGGAAGGGAACCAAAACCCCACGGATCAAAAGTAATGTTATTTATCATGAAAGCTATTTTCCACATCAGCAAAGCTAAACCACAGCATTAAGCGAGATCACGCTGATCACAAGTCGGAATTAACTTTGATCGATCGTTCCATGACACATGAGTCACCTTTCAGTACTGATATTGCCATAAATTCTGTTGACATACCGAAAATTTCATGGTATTTTACGCAGTCTATAGTCAGAGTTACCTGTTTGGGTCAGTTAGGTGTTAGGGTCAGTTAGATGTTAGGGTCAGAGTTAGGTGTTGGGGTCAGGGTTGGAGTTAGGGTTAGAATTTGAGTTAGGGTCTGGATCATCGGAATTGATCTGAGGCTGTGAACTAAGCGGCGTAATTGTTTTAACTTAGCAACGCTGGGGAATTGATTTGGCTACAAAGAGCTTAGATTTCATGATCCGTGTAATTACTTTCGTGTGTGACCATCATAACGGGGGTCCCAGGCAAAGTTAAACTCATTTATTTGAAAGCTCAACTTCACTGTTATTGATCAAAAACAGCCCCAAAGTTAAACCACGACTATAATCACGGTGGATCACGTCGTGTCACAGCGATCAAAATCAAAACTAACACCGTTAACAGGATCAAAGTAAAGCCCCCTGAATTTTGTCCAGGGGGGACCGCCATAGACGGGCGGCAGATGGAATATCGACTCAATTATGGCTTCGCAAGGGATTGGTACATAGATATTTACATGTTTTTGTCCTTAAAATATTCTACTTAACCTGTTTTTGTATGACAAATTCTGCCAGGTTTGCCATATTGCCAGGACCCGGCAATTGCCGTTCTGCCATTCTGCCCGGCAGAATGAATCAAAAACAATTTTGCCACCCTCACTACGTATGAGTGAATTTTGATTGCAGATTGCCGAGCTCTTCCGGATCCTGTGTTCTACAATAGGAAATTTGCTTTTTTTGACACAAAAGATCTGCCACTGTTAGTGGAAACAGAGTACATAACTTTGTTTATCTGATCTCACCTATTTTCGCCCAGATGAGACAAATGTTATCTTATGGCCAACATTCCTGGTGTTCTCAAGCCCGCCTAGCTCAATCGGATAGAGCGTCAGACTCTTAATATGACTGGGTGGGTGATCTGAAGGCTGCGAGTTCGACCCTCGCGGTGGGCTATGGGAATCAATTGGTTAAAGTTTTCATTGTAACCACTAGGGTTGTTTCGTGACAGCCTGCATAACGCTTTTGACAAGATTCTTCCTCGGCCACGCATTGGCATCAGATAAGGTTTTGCCACAAAAGAGTGCTCAATGGGGCTTCCAGAATGGTGTGGCTCGATCACGTGGAGTGCATTTGGAGAACAATAACCTACTATTCTGAGCAATTGTTCTCGCGGTGGCCGAGCCAACTCGCTGATAAAAGGACTGAACCTTGCTCTCTTCCGACTTTCATCTGTTGGTCTGCGACCGACCTCAAAGCCTACTGTTGGTGAGTGTTTTCGTACTCCTTCATGGGCTCATGCTAAATAAAATGCAGTAGCCCAGTGCTATCCTAGTATAAACGTTTCACTCTCATTGATACGTGGAAAGCAATTTTTTTTTTTTGAGATACGAATTCACGATGCCACTATTCTCAAATGTTCTTTACTCATTATCGAATAAAAGCCTGCACTCGTTACTCCGCAAGACACCGCGCGCCACAGACGCCGAGGATGTGCCGCCTGTACCAGCGATCCCAACACATACAGCGCATGAGCACCGAAGAAACGATGATGACGACCTCGAGCTGCATCCCTCTGTACAGCGGGCTCCGCGACTGATGCCAACCACGTCGACGAGCAAGCTTACAATCCGTGGTAAATTGTATAGTCTGTCGAACAAGAGCCTGCACAAAATCTTTTCGCGTCGTCATGAAGAGAGCACTGAGCCTGTGCTACTCGTGCCGCCCTTGAAGGTCGACCTCTCGTACGAATTTGGCGGCCCATCATCTGCCAGCGCAGATGCAGAGCCGGTAGCAACGACTAATGAAACCGCAGCCAGACGTGTGGAGGACCCGCGCCGTCGAATGTATGGCTTTTCAAATAAAAGCCTCCCCAGCCTGCTCCAATCGAGTGCAAAGATTGCTCGCTCCGATAGCCGCAGACGTGCTGCGCCGCATGTTCCAGCACCACCTATTCCCACACGGCCGACGAATCCCGTTCCTCCAACCCCCAAGCAGGGCCTTTTCCGTCTAATTTCTCGTGTTCGTCGCACTAGTGCACGGCGGCAGCCAGGGTGTGGACCATGTTCGACATCAGAGCGCGACCAGTGGTCAACATCTCAGTGTCAAGACTCGCCGCACCCCGAGCGGCGCCGCCGGCCATCCGACCTGTTTTCCCGCCGCTCGTCCGACAGATTGCGTCGGCGTACAAATGATCTCACGCCCTACCTGGTACGACAACCATCAACTGTAGTGGATACCGTGTCCGCACAACAGTGCGTACGCACGACGTCACCGCCACCTCCTCGCCCGCTTTCGTGCGCACCAAAGCGGCGGCGACAAAGCTCTGCATATACTAGCGATGTCAAGCTACCCGCTCTGCGCGCACCTAGGCAGGTCACGCTGGTATTGCACCACCTGCACCAGGTCATGCCCTACACACATATCGCGCTTTACACATCTTCTGGTAGTCCCACTTCTGCGATCTCATTGCTGTCTCCCTCGCCATCTGTAAGTCTTGTCAGCGCGCGCTTTTTGACGCCCGCTGGCACAGAGCCGTGTTACACCCATATCATTCACATCGTGCCCGCTCGCCTGCGTACTGTACAATGCGCGCGCGATGCGGAAGGTGTGCATGTGCTTGAGGTTGGCGTGCCATGCAAAGGCAATGAGGACGTGGCAGGTGGCAGTGAAGACGAGGGCAAATCACAGTGCATCGTTGAGCCTCCCGATGCGGCGCAGCTTGGTATGTGCGCAGACTTTCTCGCGCTCGCGCTACCATTCCCCGCGCGCCAAGGCGGGGACGCCGTGCGTGTGCTTGTGTGTGCGCCTGCTACAGTGTGTGTGACGTCGAATACTACACATTCGGACACGAAGGTCGATCCACCCTCTAAATCGACGTCCTTCCTTCATGCGCCGTATCCATCGCCGCCGCCAGAGTCGTCTTCGTCGCGCTTGTCTACCTCGTATTGGCCCCGCCCGTCAACTTCGTCCGATGCAACGCTCGTCGCTCCGCCTCCTTGTGTGAAGGCACTGAAGGGAGATTTTGTCAGGGATGTGAAGACAGAGGCGTGGGCGTCGATGCTGCTCCCAATCCTCACTGCGTATGTTGCACTGATCTTGGATGAGTACGCGCATGCGGCAGACCACGATGCGCGTGATGCAGGCCGGCGGAGGAAAGCTCGCGGAAATCGTTCTGGTGTTCGCGGCCGCCAGTCGCGCTCGAGGTCCCGTGCGCCATCGTGCACAGTATACACCCGCGTCGAGCGAGGACGCACATGTATGGTGTATCCCTCGTCAGACGAGACGGACGCGCCGTCGGAGCTTTACGACGGCCGTTCTAGAGATGCGTCTACTGAAGACGCAGACGAGCAAGCGGATGTAGAAGGCGATGATGATTTGTCGACGTCTCCACGGGACAAAGCGTACATCGCCGCGCAGATCGTCGCTTCGGACAGCTTGCCTGCATTCTGGCGCACTGCGTGGAGCGCGGCGATCGCTGCAGGCTGTTAATATGTCGTAAATATGCGTCGAGAGCTGCGTGCCATTCTCAGGCTTATTTTTTTTTTTTCTTCGTCATATCGACGCGTTATGTTTGTTATGCACTTCCCATGGCGATGACAGGATTGTCCATTTTCATCATTCATTTCCCATGTCGTTTCACGTCGATCCTGTGGATTCTCACATTCTTGCATTTTCTGATCTTTTTTTTTTGTTGGACTGATTCGCTGGACCATCACTCACAAATTGACTTGTTTACCCCCGTTATAATCAAGGAAGCACTAATTCACACGAGCCCGGAGCACGCGCATCGTATCGTACCATAGATTTTAGTAGAATATACATACTTTCTGTAATACCATGAACAATGAGTTTTATAAGGTCGCGGTGCTATCAGCCTGAGCCCCGCTGCTGCGATCTCTGACTGGGCGGGTCGACGAGAGTCACCTTCTCTAAGTCGGTGAGCCGTTCGTCATTTCTTCGTCGCGTTTTCCCCATCCGATGTCGTTTGAGCAATGAGTTTATCGCTTCCTCTCCATGGCAGTCAATTTACAAACGACGTATTCGATGATCTCGATGGCTACGACTTCGAAGACACGGACAACGGTCAGTGAGGGCGCCATGGATGACATCGATGATAGAGTGTGATGGCCGCGACACGGCGATCAGTATTGAATATTGAATATTGAGCATGATATGCGACGCGTCTTTCTTTCTTCTGTCTTTCTTCATGTCGGTTTTCTTCATACTATTTTGTTACTGTGATTTTAAAGAAACTTAATGATTTCAAGTTGCGCGACGGCAGTGACTACAAAGGCTTGTTTGAAGTTTCTCGCCAGACCAACGTCTTGAATTGGCGACCTGGAGCGTAAGTCTTGGTGCGTATCATTCACTATCTTAACACTGTCGCCTCGTCTTCAACTTTTGTGGGACAGATGTGGGTGACCGTGATCACCACCGTTCCCAAAATGAAGCACATTCAGCTTGCGAACTCTGCGCGCAAGCGGCGAGTGTCCTTTCTGCTCTAAGTCCTATGGTTGAAAACGTTGACCCCTTGGACGTTCTGTATGTCTCCCAATTTGACTGCACTTTTCATGGCGTGATCTCGACTGATATTATTTTACAGTAACAGAGATCCCAAATTCAACGAACTACTTCACTTGACCAATCACCTGCCATCTCCGATGGAAACAATTAACCTCACAAAGTTTCACATTGAAAGAGTTTGAAATACCCAGGATTGAAGCAAACCTCGATCTCTTGACTCGACGTTGTTCACTTGAGGAGGCTGATCTTTGTTCTCTTCGCGTTGCTCTATCTCCTCTACGCTGCTTTCCGGACGACTTGCTTGGAGAAATATTTATTGTTGTCTTTGCGTTAGAAGGCAGAAGCGCACGACATAACCGCGCATTGTTATTCTCTCGCATGTTTGTTCTCGCTGGTAAGTTCATTAAACATCTTTTGTACTGAAGTGTTCCAGGCACTGGATGCTATTTCTTGCCAGGCGTTGCGTCACACTTTCTATACCACGACTTTGGAGAACTGACATCACCATAAACCGCTGTCGACGGGCTGGCAGCGATCTTCTCTATGCCTGGCTCACTCGTACAGGTTCCCGAAGTGATGTTTCAATCGATACCGCCACACAGAGTTATACCAATATTTGCAGACGGCCAGGGCACGGTAAATCATTTTTACTTTGTTCGTCTGGCGCTAGCACAAACATTTTGCAACCACGTCTCTTCATGACGTCTGTCATCTTACGCCTCTCTCCGAGCTCTCGATGGACTCCTTTCCCGCCCTCCAAGAACTGCTATGCGCTTCCGGGCTCACATTCTTCGCCACGGGAAGACCGTTTGTCATGTAGAGCATACCCTCATAATGAGGGTCTCCTTCTATTCTAGCCTTTTCAGCACTCTTCAAGTTACGCACCCTGGTCATCCTATCCCCGAAGTCGAGTATAGCCATTGATGACCCCCTTTTGACTTAGCTTGTGCTTTCGTGGGAGCAAATCTCAAATCTTCGTCTCAGCGCTCACCTATCCACGCTAGCCTTACGTGAAGTAATTTCATCTCACATTTCACTTCTCTTGTCATTATGGACATCCAGTATGGCATTGATCAGGACTGGCACCTTTTGGAATACTCTGCTTCTGACTCCCTCGTCCTTGCGTTTTCCCAAAGAGTGGTCGCCAAGCTTGAAGACAGATCACGTTCCAAGTGCACAATAATTTCATTCTTGCAGCATTTCAAGTTTCCAAATTTACGACCTTTCAGCCTCTTGCTCGAAAAAGAAGCTGCCAGTGCCGAGCATGATTTCGAACTACTTGCGGCTACATCCTTTTCGCATCTGCGAAGCTTAACTCTTGTGGGCGTTCATATACGTATCGAAGGTATCCTACAATACTTTGGTGCCTTTCGCAGCCTACGTATTGACAATGCTTGGCCCGTTCGTCATTAAACTTTCCACGAAACAGTGGCGCAGAAAGCACGCTTTTCCGCCACAGCGAACTCGATGTCCAAGCACATCTTGACGTCAATGGCGAAGAGGGTGAGAGAAAGACGGTGCCGATTTGGACGAAATTCCTTGATTTGACTGCGGCGGGCAGGAGGTTCCAAGCGATGGAACGGAGTGCGTCAGCTAGAAAAGGTGTTCACTGACCAACCAGATGCATTGGATGGAGGCGTTTTGACGGTCCTGGTTGCCGCGAACTACGTTCCCAGCTCGTGCGTATATCTGGTTATCTCGTTTCTACAGAGCTGATGAACAACGGGTGCTCATTCAGCTGCGAGATACATTCCCTGAAGACCGGGTCGGACGGAGCAACGCTCGAGATTATCCTATCGGGATATAGAATAAGCATTGGTTATTCGATGGTGGTAGGAAGAGCTGCATGTCCTCGAAGTCTGACCCAAGGAGGCCTATTTCCCACAATTTTATGACGCTCAACATGGTTTCCATCACCGTCTGCTATACATTCTGATTTCAAGTTCTGACTGGCGTTTCACACTTCGCACGGTGGCGAGCCTGTGCGATGAAGAGGAAATTCTTGGTTACCCGAGCCGATTCGGTGATTTCTCTTTTAACTTGCAATTTATACTTCGAAAGGCATGAAGGACGCAGAACTCACCTCTTCCTGACGTATAGAGAACTGGATGAACTCTGCGCCAATATGCCTAGAATTCGACGAACGAATTTTCGAAAGGGATGTATGCCTTCTAGTTTTTATGACGTACGTTCATCCAACTTATACAGATGCGTAGCTCACCGCACACGCAGCCTGGTGTAATTGGCCAGTCGCATACAACTTTCCGTCATAAACTCCTTTCCAGGCATGAACACGTATAAGTCGCTTCGTATCAAAATCTGCAACTCGACACCACGAGCGTCTTCGACTACTTATTATGTACCTGCGGTCTCTCTTGCTGTATTTGTTGTTTCCTTTACATAGCAGGTTTGCAACGGTCTTACTCTATGTTCAGGTGCCCTTCTTGGACGTGGCGACTTTTGATCAGGATGGGTGATATTTTAGAATCAGCAACTGACATGTTGTCGCCTGCGGTGACAGCATTGCAGAGACTAATTCTTCCATTTCAACTATGGCAGACCCTCGAAAGGATCTAGCGGGCTTTTGCGTGCATGTATCCGAGTTTGTATTTCCTGGAAACAGCAAGCCCGAACATAGCCTTAGGAAGTAATCATAGTTAGGTGACCGTGCGTCTCCTTCCAGGACGAAGCTTTTGATTCTCGATTCTCTGTCCCTACAGCCTGCCATTGTTCCACTGCAATAGGTCGCATTCTCTGATCGTCAGCTTCTCATCCCGCATACCCCTATTTGGACATCTGGAGCCTTGCAAGGCTCCACGCGTGCACAACTACATGCCCAGATTCTTATCCACCGTCTTTTCCTGCTCGTTCTGTCATTCTCCGGAAGAGGTCACAGTGGCTCAGAATTTGCCTGTGCTTCCACGTCGTCTTGTACAATGACGGTAGTGCAGGCAGCTTGCCGGACCACGTCAGTAGTGTTTCGACAATTTTGGTCGTGTGGGTACGATGGTACGTGAAGTGCTACCACGCCGTATTGACATTCCAAGGACGGTTCAGTGCATCCAGGGCGGTAAATTTAGCCTGTTTTGATTCCTATTCACCGACAATAAGTTTGTTGACTGGTCTTGCACTGTTGGCACAACTTTGCGCGACATACCTTACCATGTAATCGCGCGCAATGCAGACGAATCCACGGGTATAAATACTGGCTCTGGGTGCATCTGCTTCCTTCATCATTGTAAGCATCCAACAACATGTCTTCCAACGTTGTCATCCGCTCTCTTCCCTTCGCGACGAGCCTGGTCAAGCGCCATGCCAAGGACATCCTGGCGCGCGATAGGGCGCGTGCACAGAAGCTTCTCGCCGGTCTGTCGCCTCACGGTCCCCGCGCAACGAGGCAGGCGAACGTCCTGGCGCCACAACTCACTGAAGCTGCTTTCGTGGAGTCGTTCGGAGCGAAGTCAATTGAAGCATCCGATGTCGAATCCGTCGACGTGACCAACGCCGCAGTGACCTACACCATGACCGTTGGCGTTGGCAGCCCCGCCACAGATTACACCCTTCTCATTGATACGGGTGCGAATGATTGTGTAGTGACTGTTTGCAACGACTCATTGACGCTCAGGGAGCTCTAACACCTGGATCGGTGCAGACAAGAGCTACGAGCCGACGGAGACGGCCACGCGCACGGGGAACTACTTTGTACGTGGAATATTTAGGTTGACTCAACAGCGACACTTACTTCCTCTATCTCAGTTCGTGGCCTACGGCAGTGGTGTCGCTCTGGGTCGTCAGTGTAAGTTAATGTGGTGTATACTGCGTATATAATGAACATGGTTACTCATCATTCACTGCAGACTTGGACCAGGTCACTCTTGGGTCAAACCTGGTCATTGAGGACCAGTCAATCGGCGTGTCTATCATGGCGCGCGGCTTCAGCGGTGTCGATGGTATCCTGGGTATTGGCCCTGTGGGCTTGACTGCAGGCATGTTGCCTATGCATGCAGACGTTTACCAACGGACTGACAAAGTGTATGGTACAGGTACTGTCACGGATACAGACGCTGTCCCGACAGTCACCGACAACCTTTACTCGCAAGGAACAATACCCACTGAATCAAGTAAGTTTCTTGTCGACATTCCCTCGAATCGCGTGTTCATCGAGCGGCAAACAGTCGGCATCTTCTATCAACCTTCTACGTCCTCAGAAGAGCTTGCCGGCGGAGAGCTCAGCTTTGGTGGCCCGGATAGCGAACTGTGCGCATTTTTGATTTCTAATAGTATTCTCTGCGAATCCTGACACCTCTATAGATATTCCAGCGCGATCACATATGTCCCTATTACCAGCACTTCGCCCGCCAGCAACTATTGGGGTATCGACCAGACACTGATGTACGGTGACTCGACGACACTGTTGTCGTCGACTGCGGGTATCGTCGACACCGGCACTACCCTTCTCATGATTGCCAGCGATGCTTTCGAGGCGTACAAGGAAGCGACAGGCGCGACTCTTGATGAGTAAATATCGATCGCCATTCTATTGTGGTGATGCTTATGTATCATTGCTTTGCAGAACGACCGGCCTGCTTACGGTGACGGAAGAGCAGTACGCCACCATGGAAAGCATGTACTTCACCATCGGAGACGTGCGTACTCCATACAGGCATGATCATGTCCTAGACTTCTGACATTCCTCTCGTATAGACCACATTCGAATTTACGGCCAATGCCCAAATTTGGCCGCGCGCGCTGAACAGCACGCTCGGTGGTGACGACGACACGATTTACCTCATCACCGCTGACCTTGGTAGTGACAGTGGTCAGGGATTGGACTTCATCAGTACGTATAAATGGCTCAATCAATAAAACATTGCCGACTTACTTTTGGCTCACCGCAGATGGATTCGCCTTCCTCCAACGCTTCTACTCTGTGTTCGACACCACGAACAGTCGTGTTGGCATCGCGTGCACGGAGTACACTCAGGCGACGACGAACTGAAGTCCTCGCTTGCGAATCAGGTAATCCGAAGTTTCAGGCCAAGCGCAAAGTGCGACGTCTACCTGGAATCTTTGAATCAATGCTCGAGGACTTTCTCTGTACAGCCTGATATATATGTCATAGAGCCCTAGAACTGTTTTATTCATTGGTACATATATGTGATCGTAATTTGCTAATTGATAATTGATCATACTTGCAGTTGAGTTCCGACCTACGCACGTGAAAGCCTGGCATCGCGATCGACCGTCAGACTGACGTGACTCTGCGCGACTGCGCGACTGCGCGACCAGGTTGAAGACGAGGTCCTGCAAGATTGCGACTTGTCGTTGTATGCAAGCTTTGTCGAGGTTCACTCACACTCACACTCACACTCACACTCTCTGTTTCTCAATACTCTGAAAGCGAGATGCCGTTTGGGACACTGCCTTTGAACGATGGAACTGAGGTTTGTATATCGCTTTCTCGAGCGGACGAGTGAAAGTGCATTCCGCAAGGTCAAGCGCACACAATAATCAGTCATCAAGGACGAAGAACGCACTAATGTCCTTTGCTGACTTGATTGGAGACGCCGATATAAACCTGACGGGATTATGAGCACGCTGACACGATAATCTAGATTCCCGCCATAGCATTCGGGACTGGTTCGGTGAACAAAGCCAAAGACGCACAAGCACTCGTGACGCAGGCCCTTGAGACGGGCTTTTCCCACATCGACACAGCTGCATGTGAGCACATGGAATAGTTTATCTGTGTCAGCTTAGAAAGCTGATATCATGGGGTTGCAACCATGTAGTCTATTTCAATGAACAGTCTGTGGGCGCTGCAATTCACGAGAGCGGTCTAGCACGCAACGAGTTCTATGTTACAACGAAGTACGATGGTGGCTCCTTCTCGAGGGCAATTCGGAGCAGCCTGCACAAGGTCCGTCTAATGTTTCATATCTTTGAGTGGTCAGCAAAATACTGGACTGCTATACACACTTGGCGGCCAGCACAGTTGTCTAATTCGACTCTCGAGCCTGACGGCTCTCTGTACTGTTTTCCCTGTTATTTAGTCTGTGGCCTGGCGGCCTGGTTGCGACTAAAATGATTGACACATGGCACCAGCTTAATTTAAAGCGCGTCGATTTATATCTCATCCATTCCCCGAAGTTTGTGCTCAGCTTAGAAGGTGCTTGGAGGGAGATGGAAAAGATCAAAGACGAAGGGCTGTCAACGTGAGCATTTCCTTCAATCTCTCAATCTCTCATGCCTTTCCTGTCATTTGGCTAAGTTCAACTTGGCTTCGTCATTTATGATCCATGCACTGTCAAGTGTATATTTTTATTGTTTGGCACAAGTATTCTTATACCATCAAAGGATGAGGATTAAGGATTCTGAACCTCAACAGGAGCATCGGCGTTAGCAACTTTGAGCTGAAGCACCTTGAGAAGTTGGTCAAGATTGCGCGCATCAAGCCTGCAGTGAACCAAGTACGTGTCTTTCATCCCCTAAGTGCAACGATGACTTGCCAAATCAGTTTTCCCTTCTACTCTGGGCAATTCTCGTCACGCTCGCTCCTCGTCCATTTCAGTCCTCGTGCACTTTCTAAAACCCCTTTGTATAATAAACAATCGCCAAATGTCAACATCTCACAAATTTCTCCTGTTCTTCACAGATTGAATTCCACCCGTACGTCTACGCGGAGCGCAAGCCGGTGCTCACCTTTGCCGCACAGCATGGCATCGTCATCGAGGGTTACAGTCCCCTCAAGTCTATAACGCGTCTTCCTGGCGGTCCCGTGGACGCACCTGTGGCCGCCGCCGCCACACGTCTCGGCATCTCGCCTGCGCAGGTTCTCCTGGCTTGGGCGCGCAGCAAAGGCATAGTGATTGTAACGTGAGTGCGTTGGTCCTGTCACTGCGCATTTCCTTTCCGTTTATTTTTTTGCTACGTGATGCGTGCGAGGCGTCCTGATTTTAACGTTAAAAACTGGCCACAGAACGAGCTCCAAGAAAGAACACCTCGAAGAATACCTTGCTGTCCCGGAACTGCGTCAGTGTTCCCCTCTTGTTTCTCTGTGTTTCTGGACTGGATGTGTTTATTGACGTGTCCCTAACAGCCCCTCTCACGGACGATGAGATCGCTGCAATCGAAGAGGCAGGCGCGCAGGGTCCGCCGACTTCTGCCCTTCGCAAGGGCATCCGGTGGGGGCTTATCACTTTTGTGGCGGCATATGCCTTCTACTTGGCTGCGTACACGTCCATCGCGCGGGCATAAACAGGTGGACTGTTCTCAAAGGCGAGGCAAGAGTAATGGACTATGGACCTACCTTCTTTGAACTTGACCGTAACCACTGGTGGATGGATGTATGTAAGATTGTCTGCGCGGGACTTCAATAAATGTCTATATCGATGTAAATACATGTTTAAAAGTTCCATATTCAAGTCTGCTGACGTTTTGAAGCATCATGTTACTGGTGATTATCGTTGCATGCTCAACTTATTGAGGGCCAGAAACAGCGAAAATAGATCTTAATGGACAAGTTGAATTCCTATTCAGTCAGTGCTTTTCCTCCTGAATACGCTGTTCTGTGGTGCTGCCTGCCTGGAGAATACGAATTAATTTCTATTGCCTGGAATTCTACAACAATAATTCGCTACGAAATGCAGGCGCTACCAAGACCGTCTCGAGCGAAAGATCTATGCATGTCTCTTAAAATCCTGTGGGGGGAATTTATGTGGGACGACCTTAGGCATTGCTATCCTCGTTCACATCATCATTCCAATTTGTGCTGGCGGAATTTTGCTCACCACGACTTGCGTCAGCATAGCAGCTTATTTTCAGCGATGGCAAAAAGAGTATACGACAAACACACGTTAACGTGACCGCGTCGCTAACTTCACCTGAACGGCTTCACCTGTCACATGTCACATCCTAGGAGTCACTAATGCATGCGACCTGTCATCTACATTCCATCCATCGCCACGGTAACATCTCTTTTTCGTGTTCATCTCGTTATAACACCTCAGGTAAATTCCCTTTCGCCATGGGAGTGGCCACAGGTACTGACGCTTGCCTTCCTCGTGGTATAAGTATTTCTCGCCACGTTTAGGTGCTTGTTCGGGGTGCTTTTTTATCTTCTCCGGATATCTATCACGACTGCCAGCGCATGGATTACTCAGATCTTGAGCTCGCCACATACGATGAGCCTAGTTTTTTGTCCCATGTTGGTGCTACCATGATTGCACACTTAAATGCCCTTCGCTCCGAGTTAATTTCTGCACGCACAAACCTCGAAAGATCCATTTTCGAAAAAGGAGCCACGGGAACACCCATTTTCGCTCTTCCGAACGAACTTCTGTCAAAAATTTTTGTGGCTACGCTTCCTAATATTGACACACTTTGGGAATGGGCGAAGAGTACCGACGCGGTGGAAAACGTCGGTAACATCGACTTTTTTGGCCAGGATACGTGTCCTCTGCTCCTCACGAGAGTATGTCGGCGATGGTGCGTACAACCAAAGGCTGTTTTGAATGATCTGCTTTACCCAATTCCATGATTTTCCATCTTAGGCGGGATGTTTCTCATTCCACACCATTGTTGTGGTCCCAAATACTTGTCTATGCTCACTATTCTTACCGCATGGCGCAGTTAAATCCACTCAAAGTGTGGTTCGATCGTGCCCAGCAAGCGCCTCTCACGATCATTTTCTACTCAGATGCGTCTAGTTCCAATCCTAGCGTTAATCAGCTTCTCAGCGTAATGGCGGGGCGCTGTCGCTATTGGGAGGACATACGGATATCTCTCTGGTCCCCCGACGATCCTCTACCACTGTCACAGTTTCTTGGCCCAGTGAAACATAATGTTCCTCTCCTGCGAAATTTCGACCTTCACGCAGATGCCGTGGGTCCCTTCGATCAGCTGGGCGATGCTCCAAGATTGACAAGCATTGGCATGATTCGTCACATTACCGAAGCCATTAATCTGCCATGCGATCGCCTGAGGACGTACAAGGGGCCCCTTTGCGTTCGATCAGGTGATAGTGACGGCCGAAATGCCTGCATCCTAACCCTGGCGCGGCGTTTGGAGCGGGTGAAGTTTATACGGTCCGAGGAGACGACGAGGACACACTTTCCACCCATCGTCTGTCCCTCTCTCGTGGCGCTGGACGCGCTGGAGGGCCCCCGTTCTCGAGCATTTCTTGCCTCTTACGTTGCCCCCAACTTGCGTGAATTCGAAGTGTTCATTAACTATTGGGAATATGAGGACGAATTCGTGATCGTTCACTCGTTCCTCCGCTTTTCAGCATGCTCGCTGACAAAACTGAGCATCAATTTTCCCAGACGCGACAGTCCCTACCGACGGTACGTCCCCAACATTCTCAAGGACCAGGAAAAGACTATTCGCTACCTACATCTGTGCGTACCTGTCGACACATATGCTGCGATGCGATACCTCTTTCAGTGGATGACGGTCGACCTCTCTACCACCTCTAACACTTTCTTGCATCTCGTGGGATTCGGCATTGACATGCCGACGGCCGGTCTGGAAGAATGCGAAACCCTGAATTATGCGCCATTAGTTACCATGCTCTTGTCGCGCTTTCAAAAGACGCCTACAACACCGGTATGCTCTCGGCTGGAATCTATCTATGTGCGCAATCAGAATCGCTTCGTGTGCAGCTGGCTCGATGAGGAGCAAATAGTTGCCCTCAAATTATTGGAATTTCTAGGTGTGGACGTCAGACTGAGTTGCATTGAATGAGCAACAAAAGGAGGAAAAACATTATGATATGATACACTCCTTTTCCTCCTTTCCCTAACAATCGGTTGTTGTGCGGCCTGTGGTGATCAGGTGCGCAGTTGCTTGTCGCTCCCACGGCGGGACGTCCGCGGTCATGAGGTCGCGTTGCCTGAGGCCTCTTGCTCGTTCGCGCGTTCGACTGGGTTCACGTCGTCGGCGCGCGGAAATTCTTCTTGTTACTTCTTCTTTTTCAGTGTACCGCGCGCGCTGAATGTACTGTAGTTGATACAAAGTCCATTGTACTCACTGGTCTCCGCAATCCCTCCCATACATTCCTCGTCGTCTTCACGTTTCGCTCCTGTCCGATGATTCCATCGCGTCGCCCATGTACTCATACCAGCTCTTGTGTAGTTTGCACCTCAGTCGCGTTATATAGACCTCGCACGAACGTTTTACATTGGTCAACTAACGTCGAACAAGGTGATATTGTGTGTTGGAATGGTTTCTGAGATGCGCTTATATGCACCGAACCAGCCTTTCTCCCTTCTTGGTACTGTCCTTCACTGTATGTAGATCTTGTTGAATATCCTGATTCGCTGTTTCGGGTTACGCTGTACGACGAATGACATTCTGGAACTTCCTTATTTAGGCTTTGGAAATCTGTCTTTTTTGTTCATCCATACTGTATGTATGGACTTCGACAACGGTTATATTGTATCTGCACAATTAACATATTCGATTGATCACAGACAGACACCTTCGTCAAAATTGAGGGCACCACAGTCAGGATAGAGAAAACAAGTGGGAGGAGAAACACACTTCCAGTGCTGAAATTAGTAGCACAAGCTATCGCACCATATAGAATAACAAAAAGAAGAGGGAAAGACCAGAAAAGTCTCATGAGCACACGATCAGAAAGTAAACCCTCAGGACGAGAAAAAAAAAAGCACTCCGCACTGAGACACAACAAAAGAGGGCGCGCAAGAGAGCTCTAGCGCGAATGGGGAGAAATAAAGAGCATGAATCATGACGACATAAAGGCGAGAGAACGCACGCACCCTCAATACGCAGAAAATGCTGATTCCATTCCAGTGTCCATGATGGTGGTGCATGCGTGCATGGCCTGCGGAGGTGACGTTCGGATGAAATGTGGACGATACCACAATAAACGCGGGGTGAGGAATGCAATGCCTGCAAGACATCCCTCTCCACCCGGGATCCCACGGCGTTCATCGTATGCGACAGAGCAAAGGATGACGTCGCACGGAAGAGACGTCGTCCCGTTTATTCACGCGACATACCTGTGTCCGCATCGTCATCCCACTGCTCATGAGATCGTACACCACGCCGATCCACATGGACGTCAACAACCATCTGTCCGCTATGCTCCCTACCACGTCAATCTGTCTGTACTCCCCACTCCTCACGGCATACCCCAGTCCGCACGCGCTCGCATCATCCTGTCCTGTCCACGGCACGCCGAAGTTGTCAATGAAGACAAAACTTGTCGGTAGCCTTGTCACGAGCAGACACACTATCAGTCACCAGAGCAGGCTGAGCAGCGACATTCGATCGAGCCCCAAGAACCCAGAAAGGCGATGCTAAAAAAGAGATTGTCCCAAAAAAAGATAGATAGGATCGCTTCGAGACACAAGAGATTCGGACCTGTGCGCCGAGTCCAGCAGAACGCCACCACCGCTGCTCGAACAACGACGTCAGATGTACCGGTCCGTTGTACCGTGCAGGGGAAAGATTTGCAGATCGACGTACCCAGACATTGCAACGTTCCGAGGGGCTGCTGGGGAATCGGAGGATGAGTTGGGGTGAGCGAGTGACATGGGCCACGGTCGGGGCAGGCACATGCAGTACCACTAGTGAACACTGCTCACGACTAGGCTGGCCTAGAGGCATGAACTAGTAGGGAGAGAGGCAGTGGGGGTGGTGGGGGGCTGGGGTCAACAGGAACAGATGATCTTCAGCTTCGGCGGAGATGAGGCAGACGGACTCGGATAAACGGAACGGCCGTTCACGATGGACTGCCGGAAATGAAAGCCCAGGGAACCCGCGCACCAACTGGCCAGCGAGACAGACGATGGTCGAGACTAGTGGGCAAAAAAAAAGTCGAGGCCTGTGAAGGAAAAGCCGATGCTAATGGGAATATGGGTAAATTCACACCTTCAGGCGAAACAAACCTATGATTAAAAGATGTACGAAACTCGAAACTAACGGAGAGAAAGCTTTGGGGGCCATTAACGGCGGTAGGAAGGCTCAACGAGATGAATGGGCAGACCAAGCTATATCCAGAAAAGCGCACGCTAGGGCTCAGCTTAGGAATATTCAGACCACGGCCGGAAATGAAGACTGATCATGGGGAGAAGACTGCAGGTGGAAATGAATTTCGCGATCGGAAATGAAAGCTAAGGCAAGAGACGAGACCAGGCGAGGCCATCCTAAGAGGAC
Source organism: Fistulina hepatica ATCC 64428 (assembly GCA_000934395.1). Lineage (NCBI taxonomy): Eukaryota > Fungi > Basidiomycota > Agaricomycetes > Agaricales > Fistulinaceae > Fistulina > Fistulina hepatica. The sequence goes on along the minus strand of KN882024.1, from coordinate 115,562 downwards.
ACGACGGCCCTGCGAAGGTGTTTATCAGACCGGATAAAGGCGCTGAGCAACCCAAGCAACGCGCACGAGGTACAGAAACATGCGTATACGAAATCTTCCGGAGACTCCGGTCATGGAATCGACCAGAATCGACCCACCGTGTCACTGATTTATCCGCGGGTCCGACAGTTTTCTTGAGTTGCGAAGCGCACACGGATACATCTTACGTGAAAGGACATGCATTCGTGAACACCGCAACAGCAAGAACTAGGGCTCGGAGTCACAAGAACCGGGCATGGCGAAGTAGCGAGGAACGACTGTCAGACGCATCGTGGGGAGGGACCAGGCATGGCGAGGAAGAACTAGTGGGAAGGAGCAGCGAAGACCAGAATCCCGGCGTGGTCACGATACCACTGAGCTGGACAGTGCAGACAGTTACATATCTGAGGTGGTACAAGTTTATCTGTCAAGCCGACAGTGGCGCACCAGGAGGCAGCAGGAGGCTTGAGCAGAGAATCACGCGAATTCGATCATGACCGAGTCGGCTCGGTTAGGAAAAGCTGTGGAAATCAACTGGGTTCCCCGGACTTGCACCGCAAATGCTTTCCTGTACCCCACGGGCCTGTGCGGGGCACCGGAACGCATCATGTACGGCAGATGGGTGCAGGTTGGTTTGAGGCAGCCTCACCAGACCTTACCGCCCGACCAGCGGCCAAACGCGACCCCACCAGACAGTATCACGACCGCACGGGACGCGGGGGGCGAGGCGCGACGAGATACAGAGATGATTCTCATGAGATTTCTTGTCAGACTTATGTTACATGTAGGACTCGCGCGCCAAATGCACAGCTAAGTATGGAAAGATGATACGTGCATGTGACGGTGGTGTATCGCAGCGCCCGGTCTGGATGTTAGTTTACGAGAAGCGCATGGATATGTACGGTAGGCCGTGTGGTTCTTAGGCCTGCTTCCCTGCCACGCATGCACTGCTGGACGGAGTTTCGAGTAGGTTCTTGGAAGTGATTCACGTTCCGCCGTGCGGGCATTGCCTTGTATACAGATGCCATTAGATGAAGCACTGACTACATCGATGATATCAATGAAGGCTGGCCGGACAGGTGGAGCCTCACGAGAAGCGCGCGGGTGTTGTCCAGGCAAGATATTATTACATTCATGGAAGCGGAATATATAACATGGAGGTCCTGGACGCTCTGGAGCTGTGGCCAGCCTGAGCGGAGGTCAATGACAGTAAGTGCGTTTCGTGACAGCGGACGACACGTAAATGGCGGTTCTATCAGTGTAGGAGGAAGTCGGGATAATCCGCGGGCCAACACGGGCCAATGAGTGCGGCAATGCGTTGTTGCGGATCGCGCGGGCCGGTGGCGTTCCCCCACGAGGAGGGGCAAGCGCAAATCCGGGGGAGGCGGGAGAGAAAGAGGCCGTGATGATCTGATCTGAGATAAAGTGCGGGGGTGGCGACACCTGCCATTTCTGGCATGCGGGGTCGAGACCGGAGGAACACGGGAGCCGCTGGCTCATAGCTCTTCCGTGCAAAGCTATCTCCTCGGCATGACGACGTTTGCATGTACCCCCGCGCGCACACTTCGTCTGCTGCTGCGAAATGCACGTATCAGAATGGAATAAAGAGGGAAATGTACGGGGGCAGCCCCCACTCCAGTATCAAATGTCGCGGTACAACGGGGGGACTTCGGATAAATATGCCCTGATTTGCGCTGCGAACCTGCCAAGTATGGTGCGCAAATCTTTCTGATATCGCATTGCTCCCGTGATCCGCTCGTTCCAATGAACCACCCAGACGTCCTCCGCCACGCTCGCCGGTGCACCTTTCTCCCAGCGACGCATGTCCTCTTCTAAAATATCCTTGTCTCCTACCCCCACTGTTTCTCCTTTCCATTCAGCACCACACTCTCTCCCATCGTGCCCAGTCTATCGCCCCTCAACGCACAAGCTCGCTCAATTGGGACATCGACCTCCTCACCCGCCGTTTTTCCGCTCTCCGGCTCGCCCAGGTTCTCGATCTGTCTCGGTAGCTAATCTCTTTTTATCTGGTCAGTCTTCCTGCCGTAAACAATGATCTTATTCCTCGTCATCTGCCCCTTCGCCCTTTGTCTTTTCTTTCTCCGCCCATCCTTCCGTTTCTGCACTATTCCTTTCTTTCTTCTCTCCCCCCACATCTATCGATCTACAGCTCCACCTTGTCCATCTTGTCGTCCCGTCTGTTCAGTTGCTTGTCACTCTGCAAGCCTCCCTTTCCCCCCGCGTTCTAAAGATCTGACATCTCGCCATTTCCCTGCTTTCAATCACTTCTTTTTCCCCAGCCCAGAACCCCGTTCGGTGCGTCAGCTATTTGCCGGCCTAGTCTAGTCCCCTCTTTCGCCTTCTCAACAGTTGTCTCCCTTGCCCGTCTTACCGTATTTAGTCCATTTAGCCCATGTCTCTTTTCATCACTTCGACCTTATTATTTCTGCTCTACTTTGCCACTACTCCCCCACCTCCAGCTTACCACCTTACACATCCTGCAACGTCTCCGCAATGTTTACACGAGTGCTGACTGCCTATGATTTCAGTCCGGACACGCCTCCCTTCGTCGTGATGGTCGCACCTACACCGACCGATGCATCCACCACCACAGACAAAGCTGCCCCGCGTCCATACAAATGCCCTTACCCCCTCTGTGGTCGCGCCTTCAGTCGCCTTGAGCATCAGGTACGCGTCTGTCTCCATATTGCTGTCCCGCTTGTGCTTTATTCTCCAACAACGTGCGCTTGCTGCCACACGTTTGCATTTTCGTCGTTACGGTATGCTGCTGTAACATGCGCCCGCTGTCCTGCATTTTGTCGTCTGCTTGATTCTTATCTACTGTATCTGTTGTTCTCTCCTCCCATCCCTGTCATTCTCGCTATTACCCCTGACGCCGCCACATTCTGACGTTGACGCATTGCCTTTTGGACAGACTCGTCATATTCGGACACACACAGGCGAAAAGCCATTTCAATGCACGTTCCCAGGATGCGAAAAGCGCTTTTCGCGCTCTGACGAACTCACAAGACATGGGCGGATCCATACCAACAACAGTGCCGGTAGTGTACGCGGTCGGAACGCCGCCGCCAGCGGCGCCAGCAATTGCGCCACTCATAACGACAACACCCGTAGTGCCCTTAGCAACACGCGAGACAGCAGCAGCAGCACTGACAAGAGCAACAATAACAGCAATCCCAACCTGTTATCCGTCGAGGCCTCCGCACCTCGCCACAGTAATCAGCACCACGTCGAGCGACACCACGCAGATCGCCGCCACCGTCGCCGAAACCGCGGTGCTCCTAATGAGTACTCGGGTAGCGCGATGCTGACTGCTGACAATGCAGACGATGAAGATGATGACGAGGCCGCCGTCCCACGAAATTTGTCGTCTAGTTCGCGCAGGAAAGTGCGCAATCGTGCGACAAGTAGGCCGAGGACCCGTAGCGATGATGAGGTGCGCGTTGGGTTGTATTTTCATTTGTCGTATTTTAATGCTCATGTATGTGACCGTTGTTGCAGGACGTGTATGATGCGTACGATCCACAGCAGGTGCGATTTTATCAGCAGCAGCAACATGCGCACATGGCTGCAGCCGATTTTGCCTCTCAGCGAGACGCGGCATTTCCGCCAGCAGGATATTCGCCATCCGCTACACGCGACGGGTTTGGATTCTCGCCTTCCGTCAGTGGCTTTTCCGGACCGTCGATGAACAGTTTCCCGACTTCAGTAATGAACGGCTCGTCCGCCCTTGGCGGGTTTTCGTCGCCATCATCTGGATTTGGTGGCCCGTCCTCGCTGGGTTTGATGTCTCTGGGTGGCTTCTCCGCTCTGAATGGTTCCGCATTTACCACTCTTTCGAACGTTGCGATGGATGAGCTGTACAATCTTGAGCGCCAGGAAGCATTGAGACGTGCAGAGTATGAAGCCCGCCACGCTGAGGCGTTGCGTCGCGCCGAGTTTGAAACGCGCCAAGTGACAACTGTAGCCGCCGCTCAGAAACAGCAGCAGAGGCGACTCCACGATTACGACGTCGCACGCTCGCCTGAAGGCAGCTTGCGGCACACACTTGCGGCATCGTCGTCGTCCGACATCGCACACTCAGCAGCGGGTTTTTTTCCAGTGCGTGGCACGAAGAGCTTGACGACGAGCCCCGTGTCGACGCCGTTTCATACGACGAGTGGCAGCCGTTCGGAACGGGGCTATTTTGGCATCTCAAATGAGCGCTCGCAGCCACACAAGGAAATCGAATGCGAGCGCGAGCTGCCGCGCTCGGAGCGTCCGAAGGGCCAGCGCCGTCTCAGTGGGCCTGCCTGGCATATGACGCCGTTATCCTCTGCCTCCTCGTCGACAGCCATTGCGCCGCCCCAACACGAGTCCGCCGCGACCATGACACATTCTCGTTCCTCGGGCCATCTTGTTGATTCTGTGCGCGACGGGGCTTCGATGCGTAATGCTCATGACTGGGCGTCACATCCGTATCACAGCTACGGCCATCAGGCGCATTCCCACCATCACCAAATGCGACATGGCTCGCCGTTTCAGCACGAACCGGATGATGACAGCTCAGACACGTCAGATTCGCCGCGGAGCATGCTAGTGGCGCAGTATCCGCCGTCGACGAGCAACAATAGCATTGGTGTGTATCATCAATCGCCAGTATACTCTGGCATCCGCTCGACAACGTCCGAGACCGAGTTTACGCCGTCGACGAGTCCGTTTCTTGATCCCTTGCGAGGGCTGCAGTTGCATTCGCAGAACCCATCACGTGCGCCGTCCCCTATCCTTCTCCCGCCTGCGCATGGCGCCGGGGAGGGCTACCGTATCGTCAAGCGGCCCACGAAGGACGGCGCCGAGCTATACACGCAACAGCAGTATGGTAATGCCTCTGGCACGGCAGCCGTGCCGGGGCACTACTACAACTTTTCGACGGACCGCGGCGGGAACGCGCTGCAGCCGCCGACGCCGCAACTGTCGAGCGGTCCGAGCTCGAGCGGAAGCAGTCCGAACAGCACGTTGCATACTCTGCAGCATACTGGTAGCAGTGCGTCGAGCTCTCGTGCGCCGTCGCCGACAAGTTTTGTCGGGTATAAAGGAGCGGGGCATCACAACCATCTTGTGCACTCTGTCCGTCTTGCCTTTGATATGACGCCTATCCATCCGCCATCGGCGACGACTTCGCCTCCGACTGCGACGGTTGGACGTCCAACGTCGTATTCCCAGCCACATTCGGGTGCAGGTACACCGTACTCCTCGTCGTATTCTGGTGGTGGCATGGCGATGGGGACTGCGATGACAAGTAGCTCCGTGCCTGTTTCACGCGCTGTCTCTCGCCCGAATTCACCGCCCGTCACTCTCGCGCCGCTCAAGTTTCCGCCTGTTACGGTGGCCGGCTCCGCAGCTGGTGGCAGTGGTGGCGCGGACTCCTCGACGGACAAGGCGGACGGTATGGATGATAGCGGTAACGTCAAGGGCGTCGCGCTTCCTGGAATCAACAGTGTTCTCGCCGCGTTCCCCTACAAGGATGAACCTGTGGACGAGGAAGACGATGCACGTATGGCTACCGACGCGCATGAAGAGATGGTTGTTGATTAGACCTCCCACAAGCCATGCGGCTCCTATGTTATGATGATGACTCCTTTTCCGCTTTTTTCTTCCCCTTCCTTTTGTGTTCATGTGTTTCCAGCGTTGTTATGGTGCGCGCGCATTGAGATTGATTAGGACTGTTGTGATTTTCATGGGTGTATCGTATACCTTCGCGCGCGCAACACATCCCCCTCCAATTCCGTGATTCCTCGAGTACTCCGCATCACCCTGTTTAGCTGCCTGCTTCTGTTTTAGCTCTCGCATTTGCCCTCCCTCCGCAACTTCGTTATGATCTAGTACGTTCTACATGGCTTATTTTGCTTTAATATCTTGCGACGTGTAAACGACGTTCCATTTTTTTTTCTCTATGATGTACTATACTCCCCTATATCTCTCCTGTCTCCACATCCTGTTTCGCTCGGTTTTCTCTTTATGCACATAGAAGTTTAACTCTTACATAGACTGGCTCCTCGACTGATTGACTGACTTGCATGCATTTATTACTACTACTGGCAAATTGTACTCTTCGAGACGAACAGACTTGTGTTGTTTTTCTCTATCCCACCTCTCCGCTCAGCTTATCCCACACATATATACTATACATATGTTTTAACCTGTTTGATTGTTAACTTACTGTTTATTGCATTATGTGCATGATGCTTATTTTCCTCTATCTCGTCGTAATCTATGTAAGGAGATGTGAAGCATGTATGGTGTTGGTATGTTTGTTATATAGAGTATTAAGCAACATTATAATAGAATGCCGCGGCCCGAGCAAAAGTCACGGATATTGATGCACGCGATAAACTTCCAAAGTAGGCAGTCACCCTGTGTGTGTTCGCGGCTGTAGAAGACAGCCCCCAGCTCCTGCAATTGTTTTTCCCAAGAAATCTTACACCGTGGCAATCGATACCTGTGAGTCTCGAACGCAGGTATTAAGGTTTCTGGACCGTGTGAGAAGCAAGAACGACTGTATGGCGAAGTTGTTCTTCATTTCGTTTGGCTGGGCAAAGGGGCGCACAAAAGGCACTTGCCGTGCTGATAAGGACGATAGGCCACATACATAGAAAACGACGGATTTCATTTCGGGGAAATAACCCGTAGGCATGTGGCTGAGCCTTTTGCTTTCTCGGGAATCTGACATCCTTAGGCACAGATTATACCGCATGCGCTGCCGACTCCAATGACATTGTGTAGCCAGTCGACCCCGTCCCTCGCGGCCTTATCTTCGAAGAGCTCAGTATACAGACGCGTGAAGGCCTTGACGCGGCCAAGAAGAATGTCATGAGGGGGTCTAGAATGTCTACTACCCTCAGTAGACGAGCCTGCGACGCTTTAACACATGAGCGTATGTATGTATGCCCGGAAGCTTCCCCGCCAGAGAAAAAGAGATCTACGCACGTTGGTGGCGCCTTGGCTATACGGAATTTCCTTATGCGACGGCGGGGCAACGGAGTAAATGCGGTCAGACCGTGATATGTGGCGCTAGCGCTGAGTACTGAACATTCATCGTCTATCAAACAATGGGTCTATCCACCAATGGGGGGACATTTGGTCGATGTGAGCCACATTCAGGCGAAACCTGCAATCGATAAGTCGCACCTGTCGAGAAAGGGCATCCGCCTACTCCGCTACCGCGCACCCTCTGCCCTAGGCCATATCTATACTTCATCAGCACACATCTATAACATCGCGGAGAGAACTCAATACAGTCGGTTGGTATCGTAGCCGCGCGTACGTACCTGCATCAATTGAGGGGGGAACACATCGTGCAACATGATGAGATGTGAATTCCTGATCCAAACGGCCTCGGGTTGCAGCGAACTAGGGTCGAAAACAGAATCCTGCGGGCTGTTGAAAGACCATCGTATATCGAAGGTGAATCTCTGTGAGAAGAACAATGGAGATCTGGGGGTCTGCGCTCCCCGTAATCTTTACGTGTATCATCATCACGGACGGACGAACGATTTCTTGTTGTGAAGAACAATGGATAGGAAATAGAACTGGCTCGACGCACCCTGGCTTCGAATCTTTCCGTGTTCACGACCATATGCTCGACGCTAGACTCTATCACTCTGCCGATGTTGGTGTGAAGAAGAGAAGAAGCAATGGAGAAATTCAACGCGCGTCCGTCCACTCGCAAAGAACCCGCTATCAGGTCTCTTTCGACGTCGATTCCTTGGTTCACCATCCCTTTCGAGTTTCAAGACATGCAGCTCTAACAAAAACTAATCGCATTTGAATCGATCATAGTCACACACAGGCGATTTGAAGTCGGGATCTGAAGCCAGGCAAACACCGCGAGACGCACAAACAGGGTTGTCTGCAGCGGCATCAGTAGCCGTCCACTCGAAGACAGACAGCGTAACAACAATGCATGCGTCTACAGATCGTTGATGATCCTTGTAGACACCGGTGACAAGCGCGAAACGGGACTCGCCGCTCCCGACGGGTTGGCGGTCAGTCTACCAGCGAGCATACTGAACGTCTGAGGAACACGTCAACAATCGCGAAATCACACACCCCCGCATTCATCCTGAGGAACGTACGCTTCAAACTGGCACAGATTGGAAACAGTATATGAGTCAAGATACGCACGGACATTGGGGACCACCGGGTGCGTCCAGCGCCACGAGGGACGGTGGATTCGTCCGAGTCAGAGGCGCATGAGTTGGCGCGGTCATGCCCTGATTTGAGGCCACAGTGACGGTGTAGGCAGAATGATATATCTCACCCAAGATTGGATTTAATATTGTAGATCGTTCAAAGCAGGCCGTCGGATGCACACACCAAGGCTGCCGTCACACTTTCATGAGGAGCAGCGGGCATTCATTGCACCCAAAAAGTAGCCGATGTTAGGTGTCGACTCCCACAGGATGTCGGATACCTGAAAGCACTCCAATGGGAACAAGTCCGAAAGGGTACGCGCAGGACTTCGTTCCAAAAAATGAACATCTCGAGCCTGTCTGTACGTGAAGAAACCAATTAGTGGATAGGCTGAGGTCAGAGTGAATAGCGTCGAAACGCTTGACACGCGCGCAGATGTTATGCAGGCGACCACACATGCGTTTTCAACGATGGATGTAAGACCAGAAAAATCCATACATGCACGTGCATAGTAAGTATCTGAGAACAAAATGAACTTGAAGCAGGTACTAGCCCAACTAGCAGCGGTCGACTCAGAGGCACAAATAACGAGAAAAGCTGGAGACAGTTGTAACTTGTCAGTGAGTATACAATGTCATTAGAAAGATATGATAAAAGATATCCACTTCGCGACGCGGTCACGTTCAATCAATTGGCGGGATCACGCCACCGTGCCGCGCCTTCGAGTTCGCGACGCGCGTCGGTCCGGCCTTGTAGATGCGTATCGTTCCACCGGTGATGAATCGACCGCTTTCCACTGTGAAAGAGCTCGAGGGAACGTTGGCCAGCTGAGCCTGGCTGGCTGGCTCAACACCAGACCATGGCCATTGCTATCTGGACCTAGAAAGGACATATGTGCCAAAATCCGTCACAGTTGTACATGTTTATATGGATGTGAAGGTGTATTCGAGACGCGTGCCGAGTGCAACACGCGATCGCGGTCACGTCGCGATGGGTCGCGGTGGCTCGATTGGCTGAGAGTCTCGCGACATTCTTCTGCCATCAGTCAGAAAGAGTCAAGACTGGTCCAACAGAGTCTAAACGGCGTCCCGCTGACTGATCGTTCGCGACGCGACGCGACCGACGCGTCACAAACACGCGTCAATATGCACAAACGCGTTCGTTGAACGTGCACGCGTCTGGCGTTGTTTGTGAGTATCTCCGTACCATTTTCGCGGTATTTTTTCGTGGCTTCATTCTCCAATACGTCTCCCGTTTCCAACCAGTCAGTTCACAGAGCCGTTTGGTGACCAGAAGCGAGAAAATACGCGCCAAAGACGCGCCCAATCGAGCACGTGCCGATCAAATACGCGTCAACAGCCTTGATGTCGCTTATGTCAGCATCAAATTTATAAAAGCGTGGGGCCTCCGACTTCGCGTTTCTTCACTCCCGCCACCACCTTCATTTCCGTTTCCCTGGCCGCGAGATCTTCTTTTTCTCATCGCTGTACTCGCTACCATGTCCAGCCAACCCTATGTGTTCAAGCGAGGTGAGCTTCGTTCACGTTGTTCGACGCGCGTCCGGTTGCTGATCATCGCGTTCGGCGTGTCTCGCCAGATGGGTACGTGTAGTGCACGCGTTTTAACGCGTCTTTACTCACCCCGCCATCTGTTTTTGACCCTCCAGTCGCAAGGAACGCGTCCAGTTCGACAAGGTGAGCTTCTTGTCTTCCGTAATGTGCATCGCGTCTCACCACCGCCTCCAGATTACGTCTAGGATAGACAAGCTCTGCTACGGCCTCGACATGGACTTTGTGAACCCTATCGAGTGCGTGTCCTCTTCATGTGAACGTTTTCTTTTCTTTTTCTGAATCTATGTCGTAGGGTCACGCAGAAAGTCGTTCAGGGCGTTTACAAGGGCGTCACGACCGTGGAGTTGGATGTGCGTTGGCGTCTTTTTTTTCGTGCGTGTGGCCAACCTGATCTATTTCAGAATCTCGCCGCCGAGACTGCCGCTTACCTCACGACGAAGCACCCTGATTACGCAATCCTCGCCGCGCGCATTGCTATCTCTAATCTTCATAAGGAGACCACCAAGAGTTTCTCTGCTGTTATCAAGCAGCTCCATGATTATGGTGTGTCTTTGCCTGCATCAAATCGACAGTTCTGACGTGTCCTTCGTCTAGTTAACCCCAAGACCGGTCGTCACTCTCCTCTGATATCCGACGGGACCTACCAAGTTGTTATGGACAACGCAGCTATTCTAGATTCGGCTGTCATTTACAACCGAGATTTCAACTACAACTAGTGCGTGCTTTTGCTTCCATTGTGATGAGTTGTATTGATGATTTTGTTAGCTTTGGCTTCAAGACACTTGAGCGTTCGTATTTACTGCGAATCAATGGCCGTGTTGCAGAGCGACCTCAACACATGATCATGCGTGTTGCTGTCGGCATTCACGGCTCGGATATCGACCGTGTTATCGAGACTTATAACCTCATGTCTGAACGATACTTCACGCATGCGTCACCAACTCTCTTCAATGCGGGGACGCCGCGCGCGCAAATGAGCTCGTGTTTCCTTGTTGCCATGAAGGAAGACTCGATTGAGGGTATCTATGATACGCTGAAGGAGTGTGCCATGATTAGTAAGACTGCTGGTGGTATCGGTTTGAGCATCCACTGTATTCGTGCGACCGGGTGTGTGCTTTTGTTTTGTTAACTTTTGTCTATGTTGATGGCTGCTGCAGTTCATACATTGCTGGTACCAATGGCTACTCCAACGGCGTTGTGCCCATGTTGCGTGTATTCGATGCCACGGCTCGTTATGTGGACCAGGGGGGCAACAAGCGTCCCGGCGCTTTTGCTATTTACATGGAGCCTTGGCATCCTGACGTTTTCGAGTTCATAGAGCTACGCAAGAACCATGGTAAGGAAGAACAACGTACGCGTGATATCTTCCTTGCATTATGGATCCCGGACCTCTTGTGCGTTCTTGTACTCATGTCTTTTGTATGCGGCCTGAGCTTTCTTCATTCTAGCATGAAGCGTGTCGAGGCCAACACCAACTGGAGTCTCTTCTGCCCTGACGAGGCTCCTGGTCTCCACGAGGTTTACGGTGAAGAGTTCGAGGCTTTGTACGAGCGTTATGAGAAGGAGGGTCGTGCCCGTAGGGTTATCCCTGCACAGAAGCTCTGGTATTCCATTTGTGAAGCGCAAATTGAGACGGGCAACCCTTTCATGCTCTACAAGGACGCTGCCAATTGTAAGTGTCGCCCATGTTGACCGACCAATCAATTTATCAGGCTTACTTGTCCTATCAGCCAAGTCGAATCAGAAGAATCTGGGTACAATCAAGTCGTCCAACCTGTGCACGGAGATAATTGAATATTGTGCACCTGACGAGACCGCCGTGTGCAACCTCGCCTCCCTCGCTTTGCCTTCATTTATCCGCAATGGCGTCTATGACTTCCAAAAGTTGCATGATGTCACGAAAGTCGTTACGCGCAACCTCAACCGTGTCATCGACGTCAACTACTATCCTGTTCCCGAGGCACGCACAGGCAACTTCCGTCATCGTCCTATAGGTCTCGGTGTTCAGGGTCTTGCCGACGCGTTCATGGCCTTGCGCATGCCCTTTGAATCCGCAGAGGCCAAGCTTCTCAACACGCAGATCTTCGAGACCATCTACCACGCTGCCGTTGAGGCGTCGTGTGACTTGGCCGAAGAGGAGGGCCCCTATGAGACTTGGATGGGCAGTCCTGCGCAGCAGGGGATACTTCAGTACGATTTTTGGGGTGTCACGCCGACCGACCTTTGGGACTGGGCGAGTCTGAAGGAGAAGGTGGCGCGCACGGGTATGCGTAACTCGCTGCTTCTCGCTCCCATGCCAACAGCTTCGACGAGCCAAATTCTTGGCAACAACGAATGTTTCGAGGCTTACACGAGTAACATCTATACGCGTCGCACTCTTGCCGGCGAGTTTCAGGTCGTGTGCCCATGGCTCTTGCGTGAGCTTGTCGACCTCAAACTGTGGGACGACAGCATGAAGAATATGATCATCGCGCACAACGGATCCATCCAGGCGATACCTACCATCCCTGATGACGTCAAGGCCATTTATAAGACCGTTTGGGAGATCAGCCAGAAGAGGGTCATTGACCTAGCTGCCGACCGCGGTGCGTTCATCGACCAGAGTCAGTCGCTCAACATCCATCTCCCGGCTCCGACGCTCGGTCAGTTGACGAGCATGCATTTCTATGGCTGGCGCAAGGGTCTGAAGACCGGCATGTATTACCTTCGCACGCGTCCCGCCAGTCAAGCCATCCAGTTTACGGTCGACCAGACGACGCTCAAGGAAGCGGCCAAGAACAAGCTTGCTGCCGCTGCCGCTGCTGCGTCACAGCCTACGTCGTCAAGCCCCCCGTCCGTTCCCCCTCCGTCCTATTCTGCGAGCTCCATCTCCACTCCTGCTCCCGTGAATGGCGCTGCGAAGGAGGTGGCGAAGAATAGTGAGAAAGAGATGGACCCAGAGCATCGGGAGGCGCTGCGTCGTCTTGAGGAACGCAAGCTCGCTGATGAGAAGTTGCAGTGTTCTCTCGAGAACAAGGGCGCGTGTGTCATGTGCTCTGGCTAAGTACGCGCATCGCAGTCTTTCCTATTAGGTTTGTGTTGACGTCTTCACATGATGTGTTGTCTGCATCCATTCATCCATATGTCGCTTTATATATTGTCGCTTTGTCTGCATCTAGATTTCCCGTCACTTCTCATATGCTTTCCTCTTCTCGTTCAAAGTTTAACGCCATAAATATGTAATACCATGAATCTCCTTGTTCTGTTTCTGTTTCCTGTCTGTTTCTGTTTCCTGTCTGTTTCTGTTTCCTGACACATACTATTGTAACGTGAATTTCGCATGAATTTCGCACGCATTGTCGCATTCTAGGCTAGATCTGAAGTGTTGTTGGGCTCGGTAAGGTAGAAAACGCGGGTGGTCAAGATGCATTTGATCAAAGCTTGTTCTCTGACGCCAGCTGTTACAATAAGTAAGTACTAAGCTGAAGGTATTTCAAATGTACATGTGAATGTGCAATTTGTTGGAAGCGCGCAGAGATGCGCTAGGCGGGAACACGGCAACACAATGAGGATGTTTGTCTAGTGCAAACGAATAGAGTACAGGACTGTATCTTCTCGACTATATATACTTGTTTTGGTCTACTTGGCAATCCTTGGCAATGATCATGATGACGCGTTGAGATTGCATCACCATAGGATTCCGACACAATTTATTTCGCATGAAGAAGCCTACAATAAATGCGGATTATTTTCAGTACGTATAACCGTTGAGGGGGGCCCTTGCATAAAAGGTTAGTGTTTTATTTCTTTTGTCTTCACGCGCCGGTGAGACTTGAACGAGTCATTGCTCGGAGCCGCAAAATGAAAATGACCGATCAAATGTCGAAATCAGTTGTTTGCATTTATTTGACGGATCACGGCCTCTGTCTCTTCATTTTAGTTCCGCGGCGTAAAGCGCTTCTTGGCCACCCACACTTTGTCCGGGTCAAACACATTTTTATCTCTTTCTTTCATCATCTCGCTCGTTTTGCTGCTCTGGGTTAAAGTGATGCAAAGCACGCGATACGACGACGGACGCGCATCGCCTGTCAGCTCGATTGGTACGGTGTACGAAAAGGATCAGACGACGCAATCAGACGAGGAATGTGGCGACGAAGAGCTCGAGAGAAAAATATTCAAACAGATGCGTCTTGACCAGCCGACAGCTTACGAGGAACAGGCGAACAAAGACCCACTGCTCCACCCGCCGAACCCGACGGTGTATCCTCAAGCCTTCGCATGTAAGATCTGACCCTGAATATGCCTCAAACTCCGGACTATGTCCCCCCCATTGTAGTGTTCACGCAGAACGTGCAAAATAATCTGCGACGCATGGTGCAAGAGCTGGAAGAGAATGAGTTGTTCGAGCAGACACTCTTGCGCGGCCCAGAACGTGCTATAGACGAAATAGAAGTGCAGCCCTCGGCATCTGACATTGACGTCCTTATGCGGAATATGATGGTCGTGCCGTCCACGAGTAACACAGCTGACGGTCCATGGAACAACAAAGGGAAGGGTCGAGTGGGTCCTACGGTTGGTGATACCAGTCGGCAGGGCAGTAGTGAACCGGCGCGAGAGCCGACACATACGATAGCTGCGACATCATCTGCAAGGGGCCGTACACCTCGGTCCAAGGGCAAAAGTCGAAGGCATTAACTGGCGGGATTGCGACGGTGACGTCGACTTGGATTGTGTCATGACTAGAGGTATTTGCCTGTATCATTGTTGCGTACTACGTGTTGTATGCGTGTATCATAACGGAATGCATGTCTTGTTGGCTGAATGCAACGAAACAACGGTCTAAATTGGTAGAGGGACTCACACATTTGTCAACAATCTTCTGCGCTGTCAGAGAAATAGTCAGGTAGTGCCTCTTCAACACTCTTGATCACTTCGCTGATACTTCGCCTGGCGGCAAGACGACAGTCGTGGTGCATGTACGTCGCGCTGCCCCAGCGATCATAATCCTTCGCTATGAGCTTCAGGCGCCCTGAATAAACATAGTCACTCAGACACTTTTCAGTAGAGAACGAGGAATCCTACTAACCAAGACAGTCGGCCATTCCAAATGACAGAACAGCCTCACTACGGGTCTTGTCTTTCCAGAACTCCAGCCAGCTCTGCGTACACCCGTGCTGATGCCAGGTTGCACCACAGGATGCCGAATGCTCAAAATGTGGTGGTGCAACGCGTAGACGCTCCCACGTCCTCGTCAAGCGATAGTACCCGGACAACAGTCGCAGTTGCTGTGCAGGGTTAATCACGAACGGCTGGTCGGGGCTCTTGGACTCAGCAACGGCACTCGTGCTCACAACAGCCGGAGTCGTGGCCTGCTGCGGGAAAAACGGTAGCATCTGCACGTTGGCGATAGACGGTACTGACACCGTCGGCTTCGCAGCCAGATCGACATCGACCTTGGTGCGCTTGACGACCATGGACTTCTGCATGACTTCAAGGTACGCCGAGCCGCGCAGTGCACGTATGTCAAGCTCATCCGCGAGCGTCATCGCCAGGTAGGCGTACTGCAGCGAGCTGCTCATCAGCGAACGCAGCAACGCGATCATCGTGTCCATCAGGCGGTCGTGGCTGCACATCTGTGCCAACCGCACGAGCCGAGTGAGCTGTGCTGTGCTGCTCAGCCCGTCGTCGTCCGTGAAGGAATATGACATCGGCGGTGGGATGGTCGTCAGGATTGGGCAGGGCTTGCGGCCGACGTACTCCTGGATAGCGTCGAGTGACCACGTTTCGAGTGACTTGAAAAAGTATTTGTTAGATACGCGTGCGATATCAATGAGCTGTGTCAAATCTGCGTCGGCAGAGGTGACGACTCTGAGCTCCGGAGGTCTGTGGCACATGCCAATCAGCCTCTCAAAGGACAAATATTCGAGATGTCGAGATCGTTCTCACAGCGCATAGAGTGCCCAAAGAAAGTGGCGAAACTCCGATACCGTATCTCCCGCTAGAACGATCGGATTGTCGTCCGACTTTCCTTCGCCAACATTATCTTCTCCCTGTGGCAAACTAAACATGGTCGAGAACGAAGAATTGTCTTTCGAAAGGATCGTTCGATGCACCTGTGCGTTGCGAGGCGGGCGACCGAATGTCAGACGTGAAATCAAAATGCCGAGTAACCTCGCACGCACATTGAACAAGGTATCCTCGACCTGCAAAATACAGCTGCCGTCTTCAAAGTAGTACTTGTCATCGCGAACCACGACGCGTGCTTTCTTTTTCGAGCTTGGGCCGGACGCTATCTCCGGCGTCTCGTCGTCGACGATGCCCTCACCGAGATCTGAGCCGCCGTACGGAGCTGTGAAGGTCGCGGGCCGACTTGCGTCTCTTGCGGAGTCTTCACTGTCGTCGCGTTTGCGTTTCTTATCTGGAACTTCGAAAGACGGTTGGAACATCCTAGGATGTATTGGCCAAGGACAGTAAAGCAGCAGTCCTGTCAGACGGACATCATGCGGGATTTCTAGTTATGGTAATACGGATTTAAATCACATCCCTCTATACAATGTAAGAATGACATTTATCATACAGGAAATTTTTGAAGCAGTCAGAAAAGAGTTTATACATTTCCCGTTTACATAGCAATAATTAATCGTACAGGAAAGAAGAAATGGAGCATCCTAATAAACAACAACAGGAATGCGTCGCGGTAACTTGAAGAGCAGAATAGATTATGACGATTCGAAAGAAGTGCGAGAAGTTAGGGTAAAATTAAAGCAGCTGTCAATGTCTAGGGGGAGACGAAGCTTACCGAGGTGGCGTGAAGATCGTGAAGAAGCGTAGCGACAATGTAAACAGGCAGCATAGACATACCAAGCATAAAGGATTGAGAAAAAAAAGATATCCATAGGAAAAGGTATAGAATTCGACTACGAGAAGAAAGAAATCGACGAATATACAAACAGGGAATAGGGCAAATGCCAACGAAAGCTGGAAGGAACGCACCAAGGAAACGGGCTGAAGGGCGTACCCACCGATCCAGGCGGGTTGAACGCATGAATCAAGATACAGATAGCTACGAGGCATCTAGCGCTTTCCATCCTATGAACACCCGAAGCACACGACTAAGACGACGTTCCTCAGGTCGACAAGGAAGAGCTGTCGACTTCGAGGACACGTGCGATCCACAAGACATCGAGCGTTGTACTGCCTTCGATGACCGCTTCGGCAGTGAACGGCCACGCGGACCGTCCGACTTGCGCGACTTTTTGCTGTCGGCTCGCCTCAACGGTACGCTGGGAGTCGATTTGCCTGCCTGCGATCGAGCGTGACTTTTGCCGGGCTCATGCCGCGGGAAATACTCGGGGTTCGACTTCGTCGTGGCGATTGAGGACCTCGTCTGATGCCGGATGCCATGACCAACCGCGTCATCAGGATGCTGTTGTACCCACTGATCCCACTTTTCGCACGCGGCGTCAAAGCTCTTGCGCTCTGTCGAAGGCGCAGGGGGGAAAGTCGACATGTGAAACCGTGTTTCAACTGCGTTCGCCAGGCCAATCTTGTTCGTCATATCCCTATAATTCGACGGTAGCAAACTTGAGCAGCTGCAACGGAGAAATTCAGAAAAGAACGTCTCACATATGAAATCTCGCCAAAAGATGGTCAAAATCATCCCGTGTAAGATCTAGAATGAGGGTCTTTGCCATTTCCGCGCTATCCAGAAAAGCGTGCGAGAGCTGAGGTCTATACCCGGGATGGTCAACAGACGATCTGGGACCTTCCCGCGACTTTTCTTTGCCTTTCGCCTGAGACTGCTGGAATTCAATGACCCATTCCCACATGGACTCGGCACACGCCATTACTTCGGCAACTTTCATGGCGAGATGAAGTCCAGAGATCCTTCGATCAACCATCATCGTAACTTCGGGTACCCTCTCCTGCGGGGCCACCTTTCCAGGGGCAGCGTTAATACGAGAGGGCTGCCTTAGTGTATCGTCCGCAGCCACCGACATATTGCGGACGGGCTTTTTGCCGCTGACTCGCCGCTTAACATCTAGCGCACTGAACACGGACTTGCTAGGTGGCATGGCTGGCGTATGCTTGGAGCCTTTCTTCGCACCAATACCTCGTGCAAGATTGGTCATGGATACCCAACGGCGATTCACGCTGCCTTGTTCGTCGGTGGGAGAGTTCTGGTCGGAGGGTGGAGGAGACTGGGGTATAACAGATAATGAACGTTTGGTTGGACCACGCTCAAACACATGAGGCACATAGGCAACGTCTCGAGCATCCTTGTCAGAATCCGAGCTCTCCGCGTCAGAGCTTTCGCTTTCTGGCTCCTCGGCATTGGCAACTAGAGGAGGCGGGAAAGTAAATGTAAACGGCGGATGAGTACGGACTTCTAGGGAAATCAGGCCTCAGCGCCGGTCGAGCATAGTAAGAAACCAGCTTGCCTTTAAAGTACAACCCCAATGAGTTGGCCAGCAACGACAAAGGAGACAAGTTGACGAAGCGAGACGCATGCATTTCGTTGTAAATGATTTCGAGCAATGAATGGTCCCGAGGGTTAGGCGGCATGTTTTCAGCGAATACAGAGCTATGTGGTGTTGGCGATATTTTCTCCGAGGTCCGCTCGGGGGCCTGGTCAGAGCAGGTATGCTCAACCACAGTGCTAGGTGTCGCCGTTGCCGAGACAAGTGTACGTGACTGCTGATGCGTGCTAGCCGCAGGAGAAACGAGAGGACTGGACACGTGCGTACTCGCGACAGACATAGTCGAGTCATAAGAAGACGAATGCGCGACTGATGATGCAGGCAGTAGGTTCAGTGAAGGTGGTACATAACGTGCGAGAGGAACCTTCGGTGCAAGTGGGTCAGAAGCATCTGTTACCAGTGCCTCCTGAGCACCTACAGCCAGTTTTTCTACATAACTGTCGATTTCATCAGGCGAAACCTCTGAAGGTAAGTCATCGATATGATAGGCGGGCGGGGCAGGCGTGTTGACAGTAGCTGTTGGTACGCCATGTTGAGTCTGCGTGGTGTTGTCAGACTTAGCTGCGGCTTCTGTCGAGCCCACGCTGTGTCGTCCATCAGCTGCCGCCTGGCCCGGGGAAGGGCATTCGTCCTCCGAGTCTGCGCTGTCGCCATCTGGCACTTTCCCAGGGAAGAAAAGATCCTCTTCAACCATCTACATCAGCCGATAGCAGTTGGCAACGTTTCTGAACATCGATAATTCTCACGCACCTCGAATGCGGCTCCAGGCTTCATCACTCGAGTGATCTCTTCAAACAGGAAGTCCCACTGACGACCGGGAGACACGTCAGTTGACACGGGCGAACATTGATGACAGAACAGAATACTGACCTTGTCTTCAGGAACACCCATGGCAATGCGTTTGATATGACTGAGTGTACAATCCATATTCATACGCCGAAAAGCAAAGCAAGAGATCGCACTTACACGAAGTCAAATTCGCCGTTTGGAAATGGAAGTCCCTCAAGGCTGAGCGGATGTTAAGCAAGCACTACAGTCAATGCATAGTCACCCACAAGTTGGCCTGAACCCAATTTATACGCTCCGCCAGGTCGGACGATCCGATTTGCTGTAGATCAGGATGGAGGGGAACAACATCAAGACCTAAAACGCTGGTGGGTGTAAAGCTCGCAGCGCACGAGTCCCATCTTACCTACAAAATGGCAATCCTACATATACTTCATGAACAACAGAGATGCATCCACGATAGTGCAGATCAACGTACCTGCCAAGCACGAGCGCACGTCAATAACCACGTGCCAGTGCCTATAACACGCTAAAGCACGAAGCCTAAAATAAAGAACAGCCCACATACCACAGCCAATATCGAGACTTAAAAATAGCATGTCAGCAAAATAGAACCATAGTCGAGAGGCGACTCACACTTTCGTCGGCTCCGTCTCAAAGACATGCCATGTAGGGCTACCGCACATTTGCTGGAAGTAAATTGTCTCCCACACGTCGAGGTTCAGCACCTTACGGCTATAAGCACGAGGATATGGAACCTCCTGGCTGGGGTAGGGGTGATGCCGCTGGCCGGGTCTCGTGCCGACACCGACCTCAGGTCCTCTACCCACACCCTTCCATGCAAACTGCGTAGCGCGTGCGTCCATGTGCTGCCGTAGCTCCTTCAAAATTGTGCGGTCCGCCGTTGAAAACTTGAGACTGCCCATACTCACGTCGGCTGTTGAATACTTCCGATGGGTTGGCAGGCGGTCCTGCGATTGCCGTGCAAGTGGTACAAACTCGCGTGGTGGACCGGAACCTGATTCAGAGAGACGAGAGCTGAAAGTCTGTGTAAAATCAGGGAGCTCAGGCAGCACGGGCACCGAGGGTGATGATGATACCGACGGCGGCGTGCCGTACTGCGTGCGGGACATGACGTGGCGAGTGCTTGCCATCGACCGCCGGGGCGCGGTCTGAGACAGGTCATTGTCGGATGGAGTGGAAACGGCCTTGCGTTGTGGCAATTCTGTGGTCGACTCGGAACTCGTGTAACGCGTTTTATTACCAGTACTCTTACGCCGACCGGTAATCCGCAAGTGGAGTCCCGTGCCCGAGGATCGTCCGGCCTGGCGTGGACTCTGCCATAACGACATGAACTGGCGTACAGTAAGATAAGAAAAGTAAATTACCGCAATGCTTGTGTACAGCATGCTCTTCCGAGACTTCGACGGACTCTGCAGCTCCTTGGGAGTTGTTGCAGGCTTCTCTTCGTACTTGGGTGTCGGAAAAAACTGCGTAACTTGAGCAACATGCCAATGCCATGACCAAAAACTACAATTACCTCCCATGGCGTGACCTCCTCTCTCAAAGTGCCGGATTCAGGTACCTCTGTCGCCTGAGCAAATGGGCGAGATTCTCCCGACAACAGCACGCCATTGCTGAGCGTCACGGGCGCATGCGGCGCTGGAAAATCTTCCCAGGGAGCGATCACAGAGCGCTTCGCGTCCATGACGGGAACCATCGCCTCAATTGCGCTGGCGAGACGCGGAATAGCCGGCTCGCGGTCACCATGCGAGGCCGCGCTGCTGGCCGATCTTTTCAGAGGTTGCGGTTCCGAAGACGGTGCTGATGCCGACTTCAAAGACACCGGTAGGTGATCTGGGATTCCTGACGACGTGCTGGGGCGTCGACCACCCGACGTAGATGACCGGTGTGTTTTTGCCTGTATAGAAAAAAATGAATTCACAAGATCTCGCCATGCCAGAAATGCACGACAGACGCACTGGAACAGTTGAGTGCTTCGCTGGCCGATCCGGCGAGATACGACCCGTGCTCGCAGGAGGCATAGGTCGCGACACCGAGGGTTCAGCATCGTGAGGACCGCTGACTGCACCCGAACCCTGGGGCAGGGCGGCGAAATGGGTCGAATTGCGTCTAGCAAGTTGGGGAGCAGACGGATCGTCAGCGGTACGTCTAGGCTGGGAATACGCGCGATGAAACGGAGGCCTCGCCGAGCGAGACAGCTCGTCTTCGTCCATTTTCCTGCTGTCCTACTGGCAGGGTAAGCTCTTTTCAGCAACGGTCGTGGAGTTATGCGTTGCCGAGCATGTTATACTAGATCAGCGCTAGTGCTTGGAGTTCGCACGATACCGATCTCGGGCGGCGACGTTATTCTGAGTTTCCGAAGAAAGCTGAACGATCCCACGGACGTCTTGAGGCTTCTACAGTTCGTAAGTAGATAAAGTAGTCGAGAAACAACACGGAAGCGCCCAAAACCTCGTCTCCTGATCGGCCGTACGCGTATCAAATCTAGGTTCCGAAATTAAAAACATCGGAATGTACCGTTGAAACAGGCTGAACGTCTCTCAACAAGAAAAAAAAAAAGAGAAAACATGCATATTCGTTATACGTTACAAACATAACAACTGCGAACTGCGGTGATACCGATAACTGGTAAATCTAAGGATATGATGTCGTCAATGTACAAACGTTTTTAAACATCTCGTCAGTCGTTTCCAAAGTCGGATCCCTTTATGGGAATGAAAAAGCCGAGAATCTCATGCGCTAAACTGCGCTACCCATGAAAAGCCTCGTCAATAACGCGATACCATGTGGATAAAGCTGTACGATCAGATGTGCGCAGTTATCCCAACATGAAGGGTCCTGTCGTCGTAGTGGCAAGTGAGTTAGCTAACACACAAAAGCTCGGACATGGACACTCACTCATCGGGAGGCAAAAGCCATCCCTTGATTTGAGGGAACATGGCCGCTGGCGTGATATTGAAAATCCAATCCTCAAAAAAAAAAACGGGGGATAATCACATACCGAGACGGCCGTAGATGGACTCAATGAAAAATGTGCGGATAGTGTTCACTACGGGTGCCAATCTCCCACCGGACTTCCGCTTGCTGATGACAGTATAATGAGGGACACTGAAGCGTCGACCTCCGTCAGACAAGTAACAAAAAAGAAAGACCAGACGCCGACGCCTACATGTGGGTTGCCGTGCGGCAGACACGTCGAATCTCGTCAATCTTCTTACCGCAACCAGTCGGATCAGACTGCTGCACAATAGCACATATCCTGTCAACGACTTCCTCGAGTCGGAAATCAAAATCGTCCCGGAACCCAACTTCATACGTCGCGCTGTAGAAACCTGTGAACAAACATCAGAGAATGGAACAGCGACGACGGGGAAGTATCATTGAACTTCACCTTCAACAGCGCGTGTTTTGTCAACGATGTAACGCTCTGACTGAGGGACCCGAGCTATAGGCAATGTATACACGGAAAGAAACACCTAGAATCGTGTCAGAAACTTAGTGAGCCATTCATCCTATGGGAAAAGTGTACCACTATGCGAGGCAAAGCCGGCCACTGGCGAATGAAACCTACGAGACAAGAGAAATTCAATTTATGTTCGTGACGACAACAAATACCTCCGAAAAAATCTACTCACCCACAAAGGTATGCGGAATACCTCTAGCAGGTGTAACCTTGTGGAAGACAGCACATGTCGGTATGCGTGTAAGAATCCTCTTCACTTGCGGCGCGTCAACGCTGTGCTTTTCCTCCAGGTAGTAATACTCCGGATCGCTCTCTTCCACTGTTTCATCCTCAGAAACAGCAGCCTCCGGCACATCTCCAAGTCTGATCGCGTCCGGACCCAGACTGGTGCTCGGGACCTGTTGGTAAATGAAGTGCTTGAGGTTCTGGCGATTGGCGCCGTCAAACTCGTCTTCGAGTCCCTACCAAAGAGGTAATCGGCCATCAACATAGCTTGCAGATCAACGACCAACCAACCTTGGCCCATGTCCAGAAAAGCATAACCCTGCAACATGACATCAGGCTTATGCAGTGACTAGCGGAAAGGTCAACTTACGACGCCAGTATAGTCCCCATCATAAGCGGGACCCATGCACCGTGAGGAATCTTCCTGATGGACGCACCCCAAAAGAGACCATCGAAAAAACCCCAGATAAGGAAAAAACCTATGGCAACAACGGCAGGCCAGTGTTTCACCCATAACATGTGTAATGTGAGAAGGCCAGTGGTCGATAGCATGACCGTGGCGACAGCAAACCTGGGATTAATTGAGTTCGTGAAAGCAAGCACCCCTTGATGATAGCATACCCATATGCGTTGGTCAGATTAGTGAGATTCGAAAAGGAGGCAATGAGTATGACAGTGATGATCATCACTGGGTCGAGAAAATACGTTTGTGCTGCATGAGACTCCAGAATGGCTGCAAAATGAGAACTACTTACGCGTCCAGTTGACGGCCGGTATGTAAATCTGCCCTTCCATATTATCCGAAGTATGACAGATTTTGAGAGGTAAGAAGCTCTTGAGGTTAATGACTTGTTGAAACAGACTGAACGTCGCCGAGATCAACGCTTGAGATGCGATGACCTGAACGTGCAGCCATGAGCGGGCAGGAATAATATAGAAATGAAAGCATCAACATACCGTCGCAAGTATGGCGAAAACGAAGACAATCCTGAAGCCTGGCTTCAGTGAAACAACCTGTCCTAATTAAAAACATACGTGCCACCACAAAGGCCCATTGTGTTTACCAGGAATGGTCTGGTAAAAAATGTTGCTTAAAGCTGCGTCTCCATCGACGATCAAGCGGGCGCCTTGGCCGAGATATGCCAGCACAAGTGATGGGTATACAAAACCTATAAAGGACAGCTATGGACTACATTAGAAAACATTTAATTTCTCTTTTAGAAGAGCATACCTGAATCGAAGCACGGTTGAAGTGGCCCAGACTGATTTTTTATTAGCAATGCATTCAAGACGTGTGTAGAGCACGTACTTCGCGAACACAGCCTCGCAGCCAGTCACACAGAGAAGAATACCGGCCAGCTTGTCATAATCTTTCGTGCGAACGAACACTGTGGAAACATAACATTGGACTCAGCACTGAATGATATATAGGAACGACTCACGCATAACGGCGCGCGATGGATCGAAAGCTCTGAAGATACCGGGGTAGGTCGTGATGTTGTATATTCCCGTACTCGCGAGCAACAAGAACCAGATGAATGCGACTTAAAAAAAAGTCAATAGAGAGACCGGATGGTAGAGAATTTTGATCCGTACTTGGACTGAACATAAATGATAATTTGGATGTTCCGAATCTCTGAACAAGAAAGAGAACAACCAGAATGATCTGTAAAAAGTCAGACATGAACGAGAGCAGGGAATGGAATGAACGCACGATGGATATGGGTGTGATGTCGTTGCTAACGGAGGGTTTAGCGACAGCGATACCTCCCACGGCACTGGTAACCGACACCGCTGGAGTCAGGGTTCCATCGGCCATTGTTAACCTATACAACAGGCAAATTAACACGACAGACGGAGCTGCCGCAGAACATTGAATATTACGCTGTTCCAGCAAGACACTGTAGCGCAATCGTTAGCAGCGTGTCGGACTAGATGGAAAGAAAAACTAGCCCAAATAAGAATTCCCCATCGGAGCTTCCGCTTCAATGTGTCTGAATGTATGGTGGTGGCCTTCCAGTGAGAGCTGTCGCCCGTCAAAATTCGACCACCGTCAATGTCTTTGTCTTCAGGGGGATAGATGCCCTGATATAGAGCGAACGTCCCGCCCTCGCCTGAAAATAGATGAGCATCGCTCGAATATATCCACGACAAAACATCATTACCTTCTGTGGTACCAAATCGAAGGGCAATGAAAGCCTGGAGAGACGAATGAGTGCGGGTTGAAGGGTTGATCAGCTAAGGACAACCGACGTATTTGACCAGAGGAAGTAACGTCAGGGACCAAACAATAGCAGAGATGCCTCCGATGACGTCTTCCTTAGAGGGAACAGACCCGCTCGCCGGCCATATCCCATTCAACACATAGAGAGGACTCGTGCCAATATCCGAGTAAATGATACCTGAGGAACGGTACAAGTTGAGATGCAAGCTTAGCAAGGCCAGGATGCTCGTAAATCACGCACCAAGCGTCTGAAAACTCAAGAACACTAGGGCGAGTCCATGTGTCTCATACGCCACTCGCCTTTTCCTTTGAGGAACAGCAAGTTCTGCTGTGCACGGTGGCGAAGGCATCTTGGGACACAGCACACAACGAGAACGCGGGGAGCGGATCTACAAAAAAAGGCGAGAGGCAGGTGCAATGTATGCGGACGGATCAGATAAGTTGAGCACTGCATCGGATGGATATGGTATAAACACACAGCGAATATTCCGCAAATGGAAAGTGAATGCGCGATATTGGCCGTTCACGCGCGGGTCCTGGACTCCAGAAATCGCCCACCTAACAAATAAAACAAAAGCAAATAAAATAAAAAGACGAACGTTTGATCTGAATCGTGATACCTATAAGCTCTTGAAGCTCGAAGGCGTGGCGCGGCGTGGCGCCATGCCGCATAGATAGGATATGTCGAGATCGATGGTGTGAATGGCACGAGCGTGGTGTACGTGCGAGATTTTTGCTTCCCCGGATAGGATACGACAGAAGCCGTGCGAGAACTTGATTGCACCAATGGACAATTGTCGTGCAAGCGCACGAGGAGGAAAGATAGACAGATAGATAGCGCTTTCAGTATGGTTAAAAACAGAAATCGTCGAAGACAAGACTGTATGCAGTTTACGTGAGCATCGAGAACATCGGTGTGCAGGTGCCGGCGGAGTTAACTCGTATGCGAATCGCGCAGGTACTCAGCCATGGCCTGAGTACTACAGCCAGATAGAATGTTTTTCGAATTCTCGTCGCCATCGCCAGAGTGGTGTATTCAGTATAGACGGCTGCCGTACCTTGCTTCGATAGCAGACGTTGAGAAACCACACATTATATAAATAATGTGGGTCTGCCATCCTGCACGAAGCTGACATCGTCGATGAATAGAAATGTACACGTTCGAAGGCTGACATTCCAATTCGTTGCCAGCTTGCTGACCGAAACACGGCTCTCAGCTGACGAGCACATTGATTCGCGTTACAAAACGTTGAAAAAGTCAAAATCATGAATAAATGCAAAGCTGAAGATGTTAAAAATAATTCGACATGCGAGAAAAACAGTGCAGAGACCGAATGGGGTCTAGTGTGAACAGGATCCCTTGTAACTTTTCCCCGAAATCCCCGAAAATAGAACAAGCCGGGATGTTAGCCGCTAGACCCCATCGGACCGTAACGGAGTTCCCAGAAGCGGGTGATTAATCGATTAGGCATGTAACGTTGAACCGCAGATGGCCTAGCGGCTAGGAAGAAAGTAGATTGTTGTAAGAACTACGGTCCGGCAGGAGGAAGAATCGATAAAAACCCATATTTCGGGAAACCCTGCCAGGTTGGAGGTCAGAAGTTATGGTTCATGACAGACACGTACGACAGTGACTGGCTTGTAAACCTGCACCTCAAAGAAAATCCTAAATCCGGCTGGCCATTCATATACATATTATGAACGAGGCTTTATTTATTAAAGAAGAACTGTTCATTTGATTGAATTGACGCTATGAGAACGATACAGGGTCATTTATCTTCAAAATCAACGTTATTTGCTATCCTAACAGTCCAGAGTTCGTCCGTTGCACAATTTACAAACCACAGACCCATTTGGAAATTTCAACAGAGTTCGCAAGATTCGATTCCAAGAGATTGCCTGCTGTTCAGTTGGTGGTCGCATAGGTATATTTGGTATTGGCAACTCCAACGCGGCTGTTCGTCGTATCAAACACAGAGTAGAAACGCTGAAGGAAGGCGAAGCCGTCTGAAAAACAACGGTTGTCAGATTTCCAACACACCTCGTACCCTCTGGCCGCAGAGTCCAAAAAAAAACACGCACTGATGAAATCAAGCCCTTGGCCGCTAGTGGTTCCTATATCGGCAGTAATGAGGTAAAT
The DNA here is from genome assembly GCA_000934395.1 of Fistulina hepatica ATCC 64428. Classification (NCBI taxonomy): domain Eukaryota; kingdom Fungi; phylum Basidiomycota; class Agaricomycetes; order Agaricales; family Fistulinaceae; genus Fistulina; species Fistulina hepatica. The sequence goes on along the minus strand of KN882024.1, from coordinate 88,459 downwards.
CTTGTCGCTTTCGCCACCAAGCTGACTGTTCAGGCTACGCGGCCAGATCTGCGCGTTGGCCGTGAACTCGAACGTCGTCTGTGGCAACAGGAGATAAACGCCATGTGTCAACAAGCGCACACATAAAATTGAATAGAACTGTACGCACGTCGCCGATAGTGAAGTACATGCTTTCCAATGCCTCATACTGTGCTTCGGTCACCGTGAGCAGACCGGTGGTACTGTTCAAAAAGAATTCAACCTCTGAACAACAACAGAATTCAGAGGCATATACCTATCGAGAGTGGCACCGGTCTTTGCCTGGTACGTAGCAAAGGCGTCGCTCGCGATCATGAATAAGGTCGTGCCAGTGTCGACGATACCAGCGCTGGTCAACAGCGTCGTGCTACCGTACGCGAGCGTCTGGTCGATACCCCAGTACTCGTTAGCAGGCGAGGTGCTCGTGATGGACGTGTAAGTGATGTCGCTCGAGTAACTGCACACAGTTTTGTCAGATAGCTCAAGACATGCAACTCCGACATATAATACGCACTCTGCGTTATCAGTGCCACCGAACGTCAGCTCGCCGTTCGCAACCTCCTCGGTCGAGGTCGACGGTTGAAAGAAGATACCAACTTTCGAGCCGAACAGAGGTTGGTCAAATTGCGTGTGAAATGCATCAACAACTCACTCGACTCTGTAGGGATCGTTCCCTGAGAATACAGATTATCGGTCACTGTCGGGACAGTGGTGGTTTTCGACACCGTGCCTGCCATGCGACTTGCATTAGAGACAATACACAGCAGACGTTAGTCTGTCGTCACCTTCAGTCAAGTCGACCGGCCCAATACCGAGAATACCGTCCACACCGCTAAAGCCGGTGGCACGAGTAGCGACGCCAATGGATTGACTGGTGATCACAAGATCGTCGCCGCCAAGCGTGACGGCATCCAAATCTACAAATATGGGTAAGAGGTAAGAGAAAACGAATACTCATACAAACAACTAAATGATAATGGGAACCCACATGCCTTTCCAACAACACGACCGCTGCCGTAGGTGACTTTCTATAAGCGAGGTTACAACCGTTAACACTCCCAGATTACAGAAATCCCAAAGGTGGGACTTACGAAGGTGTCGCCGGTGGCCGTGGAAGTGGACGTCGGAGTGTACGACGTATCTGCACCGATCCAAGTGTTGGAACTTCCTGTACATGCACGTTATAAGCATCGAGAAGAAACATACACAACAAATAAGACCTCAAACGAATGCAGGACACAATCAAATAAACAGAGACACCAGACAAATCGCAAACATAGATACGCACCAGTGTCAATGAGCAACGTGTAATCCGTCGCGGGACTGCCGACGCCCACCGTCATCGTGTATGTCACGGCGGCATCGGTCACATCGATAGAGTCGGTGTTGTTCGAATCTTCATCCCGACCATACGGGGCCTTGTGCTTGTGGTGCTTCGTCCTGCGGAATAGCGCACGAGGCGCGGCGGGTCCATGCGGCGAGAGACCGGCGATAAGCTTCTGCGCGCGCGCCCTATCCCGCGCTAGTATATCCTTCGCGTGTCGCTTTGCAAGCGACGTCGCGAAGGGCAGAGAGCGCACAACGAATGCAGGAGACATGTCACTGGGAATCGAGTACAAGAGGATTCAGTAGAAGTCTACGTTGAACGACGTGGAGATGTGGAGTACGAGAGATGAGGGGAATCGGGTGGTGTTCTGTCCAGAAGTGGGGAAGGGAACTCCAGAGAAATATATATACCCACCAACGCGTCATTGGGTCGCAACTGCGGCAGAAGCCCCGAGTCTCCTCAACTATGTTGCTCCAGCTCTCGTCATGGCATCCATGGCATCCATGGCATCACAGGCCAGTCGGCAAGCCACGGCGATATATGCATGTTACTGTACAATACGCAGCCTGTAGAATAAAGGCACGATAAGAGTCTCTGTGGGGGACTAGAACGAGGTGACGGCGATAGATGGAAATTTTGTATACCGTGCGCATGGTGAATGGGCGGCTGGCCCCCGCTATTCTGGCGAAATGGCAACATATCTTTCAGTTTTCCCACCATCTTTCACTTACTCGTCGCCTTCTGAATTACGCCCATCTGTCTGTGTGGGCCAGGCGACCAGTGCACCTGAGCACATGCAGCGTATGCATCGCAACAGCCGAGGAAACGGAGGACAGGTGAACTGAGCTCCAGCAGTCCCTTTTCAGAAGGAACGTGATGCATGTGCAGTATAGACAAATGCCTCGGTCGAACTGACAAAGACGTCATACAAGACAGAGAAACCATTAGCAGGAGCACCCGGGCGTGGAGGGAGATAGAAGCAATGCGCAAGAGGCAGGCGCGGGTGCGCGTGGATCACTGGATGGTGATGTTCTCTCACCCTTATCATCGTCTCCACTGCTTTGGAGTTCAGAGGAAGAAGATAAGCGTCCTGAGTTCAATATGAGTTCAATGAGAAGTTGAATGAAGTCATGTTTGCAGCATTGGCGCCGAGTCTAGTGAAAAATGCAGCACATATAGTATGATTCAAGAAACAACATAGCTCGTCGGGAAATGCAACCGAGTAGAGGCTAGGTCTTTTTATAGAATGCGACAGGTTTCGAAACAAGAGCTGACATTTGAATGAACAAGAAACTTCGAGTTTCTGCCATGGGATGGTGCCACTGAAAGCCACCCGACATGACGCGCGGATTGGAGCTTGGGGCCATGATGGAAAATAATCGCAGAAATTTCGAGATACGAAAAAGCACACAGAAGATTTCTGCACCCACGGTGGTGCCGCAAGGTCTCGCAAGGTGGGGAGGATGACGTCGACAACAGAAACTAAGCGCCAAGTATCGAATGATTTGAATAACTCACTTATCAGAGTTATCAGGCATTCGAAGAGCTCAACAATAGCTCTAGGCAATTCATTAGGCGATGATTGCCCACGCGGACGTACACCTTGACGAAGGCGCTAGCGCTGAGTTGCGGAGATCCCCAGCTCCGCTGCCCACGAACGCCTAGATAAGTATGGACCTCGAGACGAGAAACTCTATACCGCGCAGCGTATAGAAGTCAAAATGGTTGCTAGGAATAGAATCACACAGTCTTTGTGTGTTGCAAATGCAGTGAGCAAAGCGAAAGCAATAAAAAACCGGACTGACAAAGATTGCGGCGCTTGATCATAGCATGCTTTTCGAAGGTCCACCCAAAGCCCCCCACAATGTGCGGATGAAACTTGCTACTTGAACGGTTGACCGCCTTGCTTACTTACGCTAGCGGCCCGCACATCATCAATCATCACGCCGAGAACAGGTCCTGGTTCGTCGCATGTGCGTGGCGGACTTTTGACAGTGACATACGTGTAAGAGAAGACTCACCAGTTATGCCGCGAACTGTATATTGCGGGTGTCGGCGATGAGTTGTAACCTGTAGGAGGCACAACGGTCCGCATCATGGCAAATTGTGTAGCCTAGTCTGTTCCTCAAGAGACGATGAAGCGCCGCCATTGAGCCTAACGGAAAGGTACACGATTTGCGGGAGAGATCGAGTTTAGATAGTGCGCGAAGCGCGATCTCCCTTTGCCTCGTCCATAGCGTCCATAGAGCTTCAAGCCAGCAAGGTCGCCACACGAAACACATGGGAGTTGGAACCACACAGGCGACACAGCAGGCACTTTCACGATAGCAACTTCGAATAAAGCACCTACGACGTATCAACGTAGACGAAATCGAGAGATTTTCCGCCACGTCTCCGAGGAAGCGCACCAGCGAACATGTCGGGCTGATTTCCTGTGAAAATGCCGTCCAATCTGCGGACGTCATTAATATTTAAAATAAAACGTATACTTGTGGAACACAGTACCTTTGCCAAGTCCAGACTTCACCGGTCACCTGCCGGAGTTCATATATACTGTTTGTCAATCACCAGTCGACCACCCTGCCTGGAGCGTGAATGACAACTGACAACGAAACGACTTTCAAAGATAGATGAGCACTATACACGTTGCATGTTGCCTACTAAAAAGCGGCCCCAGCGGTATGGATAAAGCGCTGCCGTGTTCGATCGCCGGAGCGGTTTGGGAATAATGCAGGAGGTTGTTGTCAGAAAAAAAAAAAGCAGTTATTGTTATTCATTGCGTGGATATCATGCGATATGTGTCCATATCACATTGCGGACGAACGAACGTCCAAGTACTGTAGTGCCAGAATTGAAGGTAAACTCGGACATGAATACATGTACACAAGCGCACATGCGAAGAATAACATAGCATAAGAGACCGACGGCTTTGTCCATTGCTGGATAGCTTGGAAGCTTGAAGCCACGAATCTTGAGCTTGAACATCGTTGTAGATTCGGAGTTACTGAAAGCCGAAACTAATGAGCGATGCTGGGACGTACGGTCAAGCGATATTGATAAGCTTCCATTGTATAAAAAATAGGTACAGTACCTGCGTTGTGCGATCCGCTGAGCGCCACTGCACGGAGGAGGCCGACTGAATTCCGGTGATAGCGCTACAGGGATGAGTAGGTGGATGACATCGCGTTGTTGGACGGCGGCGGCGGCTGACAAAGGCTGAGAAGATGTGAGGTGTGAGGTGACATCCGCATGCAGGAACAGTGCGGGAAAAACAGCGTTGTGAGTTACATAGAGAGCGAAGGATAACACGCGACAAACAGACTGAGTGGGTAGAATCTATGAGGCCGACTGTAGTTCATTTTACGCAGACAGCGTGGATTAAAGTGTGTGGTCGGAACGTCCTCGGCACAAGACTCGGAAATAAGCAGCTATACTCAAATGCATTCATTGGTAAAGACAACCGCTAACCATTTCGGACGACAGGCGCCAGGATGCTGAGATTGCCTTACTCAGTTATGAAGACGCGGCAGAGCGATATGCACAGAACTACTTCGCGTGAGGTTGCCCAGACAAGACACCTTCGACTCTAAAGTACAATGGAGAGTAAATAGCGATATAGCTGGGAACTCAAGTAAGCGCTTCATCGCGAATAGCAATGATGATGAGACTGGCGCGCATAAATGAAGTCGCGCGAGAGATAAGGATCGGATGAGTCATTGACGGACCGTCATCCCATCTGAAAATGGAAGTGGAGAAAACAACAAAAGATAAATATGCACACACAGGAGCGTTGACAAGCACGGACATCGTGCCACGCGGCGCAGTGGGACGACGACGGACAGGTGATCTGGTTGCCAGACGTTGAGCGAGACGCACAGACGTGGCCCGTGCGTTGTTGACATAAGCGTGCCGAGAAGCCGAGACGCATTGGGCAGGCTTTGTCAGCCATGCACAGCCACTACGCGCGAGTTGAAAAAAGAACGAAAACGGGTGAGCAGTGAGTTGGCTGATCGTCTTTCCAGTTTCGTCGCCTTCCCGATTCTGCGTACTCCTCCCTTTTTGGAACGCCCCTGCTTACACGCTCTCCTCCTCTTCCAGCCTTTTTTTTATTCGACTGTGATCCTCTTGTCGCGCGCACGGACGTGAGTGCACGCCGGCCCTGCTTTTTCTGCGATTTTTTCTGATTTTTTTCCCATTTTTGGCGCGCCCCGGGTCGTATATGGTCTCCATTACCGCTTTCGCTCACCACCCCGTCGCAGGTCACATTCCCATTTGACGCCAGACACGACAAGCACACCGCTTGCAGTTTAAACCATTATTCTATGCATCAGCGCCAGCGACCCATGGACATGAGTACCGCCGTACCTACCGCTGTTCCTGGTCACCCCCATCACCCGTCCGTGGAGGATGGTTTCATCAACGACCGCGATGCCGCCGACAGTGCCGGAGATGACGATGACGAAGATGACGGCAAGAAGGACAAGAAGGCTGGCCGTCGCAAGATCAAAATCGAGTTTATCCAGGACAAGTCCCGCCGTCACATCACCTTCTCTAAGCGCAAGGCTGGTATGTACCCTTCCCGATATCGCATTAAACGCTGGCGGAGCTCACCGTGTTATTTGCAGGTATCATGAAGAAGGTGAGCGCCGACGCACTCTGCCTGTTCGGTCTCGAACAATGTTGTTGTCGTCTGTTTATGTCGAGTCGAACGTTCTGCACTTGCCTGTCGTGTTATTCCGCTGAGGACGCGTCTCACTCGGCTCTTCACAGGCCTACGAATTGTCGACACTTACAGGAACGCAAGTGCTTCTACTTGTCGTCTCCGAGACCGGGCTTGTCTACACCTTCACGACCGCCAAACTCCAGCCGCTTGTTACGCAACCTGAAGGTAAAAATCTCATCCAAGCGTGCCTCAATGCTCCGCACGGTCAACTTCCCAACGCTATGCCTCCTGGCCCACCCATAAGTCGCACATCTATGCCCATGGGCATGCCAGGTCCCCCGCCGCCGCCGCCAAATGTGCCTGGCGGTCTCTCCATTGGTGCTACAGCTCCTCCGCCCCCTCCGCAAGTGCAGCTTGGCGCCGGCAAAGAGGACGAGTCTGCTGCGGCCGACGAGGAGGGCGATGACATAAACACACACGGTGGTCGCGCCTCCGTAGGTGACAAGCGCCGTCGCCGCTCATCGCCTGGCGCCACCAACGGCCCTGTGCCGCCCCCACCTCCCGGTGATGCTTCCGCACCCCAGCCTGCGCAACAGCAACAACAGCAACAAGCACCGCCGCCTCCGCAGGCTCAGCCCGCGCAGCAGCAGCCGCCATACGCTGGTCAATACAACAGCGATGCCTCGCAGATGTACCAGCCTCTCGGGCAGCCGCCAAGTCACCTTATGGGCCCGCCGCCTGCAGGCACGCAGTACAGCTATCAGCCGATGCCCCCGCAACAACAAATCGTTCAGCAGTCTGCGCCTCAGTCGGTCCAAACCGCCCAGAACCCGACGCAGTCTCCCAGCCAGCCGGCGCACCTTGCGGCCGCGTCCCAGCAACAATGGCAGCAGCAGCCTCCGCCACCGCAGCAGTACGTGCCCCCGCGGCGATGAAAGGCGTCGCCGGGTTGTTACCTAAGTGTGTGGGGGTGATCTTTTTTTTTTTTCCAATCGTTCGGCTGTTCGGTGGTTGTCTTTCCAGGTAACGATACTGCGTCTTTGAACTTGAACTTTGCAAACTTGTTTGCTGTTCAAGGCCATCAAGCACCTGATGCCTGTTCCCAACTTCCAAGACCCATCCTTTTTCACATCTTTTGCCGGTTTTATGCTTATGTTTCTTTTCTTTCTCACACAATTGAATCCGATCGTCATAAGTAAAAATCTTGATCTCTTTTCTTTCTTAAGTATTGTGTCTATAGCGAACCGCGCGCCTTGTTCGATGTCGTGTGCAAAGTGATGTGTTCTGTATCTATTATTCTTTCTTCCATCCCTGCAGATGCTGGCTGGCGCGCGATCTTCGTTGGTGTTGATGCATGGTATGGTGTATATTTTAAGTATGTGTCTTTTCCTTCTTGCTACCAAGCAACTATATATATGTATATTTCTTCCTCAGTGGCCTGGCATTGAAAATTCTATTTCCCAAAGTAGGAAGTGGGACGTGGCGCTTGGGACTTGAAATTCGCAATAGTTATGGTGTCGCGTGACCGTAGTGTGTATCACGTGCACGTTATACCTGGCGAAGCAAGTTTATCCTTTTTGGGAAGTTCCTTTCCATTATTACCATGATCTCTACGTAAATGATAAATAGGCTTGATAACACAATCGTCTTTTTCATGGCCCGGAGGAAGGTCATCGGTTGTTGGCGGGAAAACTCTCCTTGAGCATCGTTTGCCCAGTATTCAAAAGGCGTGGAAGTTGCCAGATAGTAAATCATACAGAGAAACGATATCGATATTTACAGAGATGGCCTCGAATGTAACTAAAAAAAAAATGTACACATGCCTACAATATCATATATACAATAGCAAATGTCCATCATATCATCAGATGCACATAACAACAACAACGCTCTCACTAGTCAACAGAGGTCTTCACCTTCTTCTTTGGCGGTTCATCCTCCTCGCCAGGCTTCACCTTCGGCGTTGGCTTCGGACGGGGGAGAGCCGGGGCCTCGCCTTCGACATCGACATCCATGCCATCGTCACCCTCGGCCTTCTTCGCCTTTTTCGCCTTTGGCTTCGTCGCGTCCTCGTCCATACTATCGTCGCTTGGCTTTTTCTTCTTGAGCTTGGGCTTCGGTCGGGGCTTCTTCTCGCCGTCGCCCGCATCACTCTCGTCTGCCTTGTCAGCGGCAGCAGCAGAGGTCTTCTTTTTCTTCTTCTTCGCCCCGTCGGCGGCGGCGCTGCCACCCTCCTTCGCCTTGCCCTTGGCCTTCTTGGACTTTCCGGCTTTCGCAACATCCTTATCCCCGCTCGCGTCGGACGCCGTCGCTGCACCTTCATCAGAAGACTCACCCTCGGTCGGGGAGCCCTCATCTGAAGACGACGCCTGAAAGTCCTCTGCAATGGAAAGTGCATAAGCCCCGGAAGTCAACCCATCAGAAAGCAACTGTAGCGCCTCACCGTCCTCGTCGCTGTCCTCGTCGTTCATCGCCACCTTTCTAGGAGGACCATCGGAGTCGACACTGCGCATGTCCTCATCTTCGTCCGAATCGTCGACGCCCGCTTCGGCCATTAAGATGTCCGCGTCAGGGACCATCTCGCTTTTCACCCTGACCTTTTTCTCCTTCAGGAACGTCTCAACACCGTCATGTTCGTCCTTTGCAATGGACGTGAATGTATACTCGGGACCACTCCGCGTGACGATATTCAGGTCAAACGTGCGCGCGGCGGCGGAAGCGCCGACACGTGAGAAGACGATCTGATGAACATCCGAGATCTCTATGAGGGTGGGAGACTTGGACACAAAGAAAATGTATTTTTCCAGCAAGAAAAGGTCACCCAGCGTCGCCTTTAAGTTGGCTTTAATGCAAGCATGACCGTCACGGCTGTAGTCGTAACGAGGGTTGGTACAGAAGAAAATATACCGACTGAATCTCACCTGGAGAAGCTGCCGGTGCCTATGATTTTCTTGCCGGTTAAACCGCGGAATACACTAGACATGACTTCGAAGGTAGGGCCCTCGTAGTTCTTGTCGAGCCGCTCGTATTTTTCCAGTTCTTGTCTGTGGAGAGATGACCAGATTTATACGTGCTGATGCAGTCTGATCAACAAAATACACACTCTGAGAGATTGAGCTCTGCAGAAATCTCTTCATCCCTAGTGAACTGCATAACCAGGAACGAATATCTTGTTTGACCTTGCCGAATTGGCGTGTTCAGACCGAGCTAACAAGTATTGCGTAAGCCGGCTCGAAGCCAATACAGCAACGAAGACGTACAATGAATAGGACGTGCTGGTCATCTTTAGGTAGCAGGAACAGACGCGCAATACTCGAATACAGAATCTTGTAGTCATACGTCTTGCCCCGCAGTCGTAAGAACTCAGGAAACATGTCGAGATCGTATCGTCCACGGGGTGTGATGATGAGCACCTCTTCGAAGCTGAGGATCAGATCACCTGTTACTTGGCCGAGCTCGGCCTTCTCCTTGACCATGTCATGGAAGACCTGCGCCGCACTGACCTCCTCCTCTTCCTCCTGTTCGGCATCCGAACCGGCGTCAGAGGCACTTTGCACTTTGGTGTGCACGCCAGGCACATAGAACCGTAGCTCCACCAGTTCTTCGCCGGCAATCTTCGAATCGGACTTGGATCCAAACTCCAGCGACACTTCAGTGCGTCCAGCGATATTTGAGTTGGCGACATTGTGAAGGGGCAGCTCAAATGCTGTCTTCTCCTGAACCATGAACGCAAGTTCTTCGCCTGTTGAAGTGTCAACACATCCCGCCGTCAACTGGATGCGTCAGGACGACGCGCACCCTGGAAGTCTGTCACACCCCAATTCCATCCTTTCAATGATGTCTCTATTGTCTCAAGCGTTACCGAGAAATGGCTTTTGAAGAAGTTGTACAATCTATCGTGTTCCTGCGCTCAGACCCAATCAGGCGAAGCCCCTTGAGTGTCATTACGACTGCCTCACCGTTCTAGGGAATCCGTCAAATGTCTCCCGTCGATGGTCTTTGAGACCGATTCTGAGCTGGAAATTCCGTGCAACACGTATCCACTGCGCCCATTTGATATGTTCACTCGGGATCGTTGTAATGGGCACAGCGCTGTCGCTGCTTTTCCATGCGATGCCACTGGCTGCAATCCGAAGCTCTGTACGACGGATGAGGATAAGGAGAGGGGTCGTCCCACGAGTACTTTGTCACATACTGCCAACGCCCGGCGAAAGCCCATGATATATGTGATCGAACTGCTGAGTGGCCATGATGGTTCAAGACAAGATCTTTCAAAATTCCTTGACGCGTCGACGAAGTTCAAGTCAACGACGCGCCTCGGACAACTCCCGCTCCGTGTTCCGAACAAACGCGTCGTGTATTTCCCCCTGTTCTTTCGCTCCTCGTATGTATGTATTGAACATAATACATCAACGAATATCATTTTCGAAAATCATTGCCTGGTATTATCTGTGGCTAATGAATTCTATGTAATGCAAAACAATTATGTACAATGAAAGGATGAGAGAGATATGATCGTGAACTCCGCATGCCAACCACAGAAACCGTCTGTTGCCTGTGCCTGTAAAATGCAAATCGTGAAAGTCGTAAACTGAGCCATTAGTACTCGTACGATCCGCGACCCCGAAATATATCCAAGATGCCTGAAAAAATGTTATCGATCAGGCCGTCATGCATCATGAGTAGGCCAGTATTGTGGCCAAGGCGCTTCAGGGCTCGAGGATACCGGTCTCCTTCCAGCGTTCCCACAGCGCGCCGACGCCGACGGAGGCATTCGGCTCCCCCTTTATGTCGCGAGTATCGAGGAGCTTGTATTGACGTCCGAAAGCAAGGAAATGTGCGAAGAGCGAGTTGAAGTGTGGCTCTGTCCGTAGGTGTAGTATATGGTGATAATGCGCGTGATAGATGTGCGCGAACACGCGCAGGAGTTGCCGGTATACGAGCTTGACCGTCATTGGGAACGACGGATGGAAGTTCTGACCTGAGAATACTATTGGCGACATCCATCAAGACCCAGAACGCAACGTACTGGACTTGGTGGGGAAGATATTCTCATCCTCGAGGAGATTCTGTACCGATGACATGACGGAATCGATGTAGGCAGGGGCCGACAATGCAATTTGTTTCTTGTCTTGGTTGGTCCATACGTAGTTCAGTCTGACCGCGTGGATAAGCGAACGATGTTGAGACTTGCAACAGGAGACACGCACGTTGGACCACCGGACATAGTCGGGCAAGACTGCTGTGTGCAAACTTCACTGATCACGCCGTAGAACTCATTGAGGTTGGTGTAGAAATCGTATACTGCCTGTGTATCAGCACGGACGCGAGAGACACCAGGGAGATGATTTAGTCGCGCACTGTTTACGGCGACCCATTCTGCCTCATCCACATATCTCGGTAGCGTGACAATCAGCTTGAAGTTTCCCTTGACAAGTGCCGAATCTACAAACGGCTGACAAAGATAAAGCGGTCTACTGATAGGATTGGAGGGCAGTGGCTCGGACGGTGCGTGGGGGCCAGAAGGCGAGCGAGAGTCCTTGCGCGTGACCGACTTGGATCGAGGTGCTCTATTGCGACTGGGAGAAATCAGAACCATGTATTCCCAGCACGAACGATGTTGCCCACCCGAAAAAGGACGACATGGCACACACAGGACCCGGAAAATATAGAGAAAAGTGAGAAAGAGGACAGAGTTTCGCGACTTGGAACTGCAGGAGTGAAAGAAGCCCTCGCGCTTGACAACGCGCTGATCCGGACGCAGGCTCTCGGAGACGAATTTGATTTCAATCCCGCGTAAGTTGCCGTGTCTTCTGGCATCAGTCGATGCGCCAGCTCTGGCATGCTACATAATAACCTTGCGAGCTAGCTGCTACACGGCTGGGCGTTTCACTACGCCAAAAGTATAGTGACTGGAATTTTTTTTGGTACTCTTTAATTTGTATAGCGCTAAAGGTAATTCTAAGTACCAAGACCTTGCCGGAAGTGGGTGTTTCGTTGTATCTACTTTATCCGCTGCAGTGCTCCCGTGCTTCCGTACGGCGAACTATATTCAAGCTGTGCGGTGACCGGGATACTGTGGTCATACACGAGCAGTCGTATGGCCCGCCGTATGGCTTCACGTACTGAACAGGCACTCGCCGGGCCGTAACTGTATGCAACCGGAATACTACTGCCATACTTTTGGCGTAAGTGAACCGGCCATGTGGTAGTCCTAATATTTTCTGAAGTGTATGTATCTTTCTCTTCAAGCTTCAAAGCTTGAATGTGTTCTACGTGTTTAACAAAATTCAAAACTTCCGAATTTGTATATTTTGTCCGAATGTGACACGTGACTCATTGCGGTGAGTTGCCCTAATCGGCGGAAATCTGGCAGACTTCAATTGATTGATAGTCCTGTCCACCTATTTTTCGACTGATGTGCAAAGACCAATTATACTGCTTGTCTATAACCAACCGGGACATTGAGGGGGATCAGTGACAACCTTGCAGCTGTTTTATAACGGGCCACGTAGCGCAGTACTTCACTCGCCTTTTCCTTCGTACTCTGGCTCTCACAGTGGACTGGGCGTATTCGTGTACTCTCGTCATGTCTGGTACAGCTACTTGCCGCATACTCACAATTTCAACGCACGTCGATCAGGCTGTCGACCTGGCAAACCGTAGGCTATTCAATTTACAGCCCAAATAACATTGAACTCATCATCTGACTATCTTTTACGGAAAGGTATACGCCACATATCCTCGGGCACTTCCTCGAGCGATACCCTAATAACAGACACGTCCGCGATACCCTGGACGCTCTCCAACAAGTACTACACAGCCGATGTACACTTCTCTGCCCATGCGATCCAAGGATTCAGTCCACATCTGCTCAAAGAAGTGCCTGCTGTGATATTCGTCTGGTCGCACGGTGAGGTGAGTGAGATCGTCGTCCCCCGTCTGCATGCGTGCAGGTTACAGACTCCACTTTACCTTGCACTTCGCAGGCGTACAAGCACCATATAGAACGGATGGCCTCCGACATAGAGCGGCACGGGCCCGAAGTGTGCCTTGCAATTCGTGTCCCCGCCACGCAGCGCGCCATTCCGAACGAGGACAAGGATGAGGGCGTTGAGGAGGATGCCGACATCGACGACTTTCTGAGCTCCCACGGCTTCGAGTTCATCGACGCTTTCTCAGAGCCGGATACAACACGCACTGACGACCTCCACGCGTCACAAGGTTTGCTTTGTCTTCACTTCTTCATTCCAACATTGACAAACCTGCTCAGGCATCCCTCGCTTGCCGCGCGCAGTGGACGCCCTGAGCACCATCATGTGGCCGTCCATGCGACAGACGCGTCGGACATCGGTGCAGCCCGCGGACGAGCTCTTGCATTGGGCAGATTCCATGCAAAATGAGGAGGGCGAAGAAGGTTACTTGGTCGACCAGACCCCGTCGAGCGCTGCGGCCCAGCACCTGCGTCGGCAGCGCGAAATGGAGGCACTTCAACGCTGGTTGGAGGAAGACGAGGACAGCTACAACCGCCCCGTGTTGCGTCAGACCGTCAGCTCCGCCGATAAAGACGATCCATGGAGCGTTGACTCCGGCCAGCGCACACCTGACGCGAGCTCAAATAACCACCATGCGTTCGACGACGATTTTGCGGCGTTCGTTTCTGCGTCTCCGGATGACTCCTTCAGCGATGCTGATGACGACGACGACGATTCATTGAACGGCGACTCAGAAGACGGGAACAAGGCCAAACTACCAAACCAGTACCATTCTTTGGGATCGGTTTCCGACATCAATGAATACTCAGAACGCGGTACTGATGAAGGTGACCATGTCGAAGACGACAACTCCCTGCTACCATCCGAAGACGAGGTCAAGACGATGTCTGACCGGCTCTTCGCCGGCGCACACGCTGGTACCCATCGGACACAACGGACACGGGTTGACGAGCAAGACTTTGAAGGGGACTACGATATGACCCCCTTCGATCTGTCCCGCGTCTTCTCTGCCTTGCAAGGTATGAAGGAAGAAATTGCTGATATGGGAGACGAGGAAGCACGTCGCTCTGCAGCCGCCAAAGTGGCACTCGGTCTTGTTTACGGGCTTGACGCCGAGGCCAGACAAGGTGCGCGTTTCTCTATCTTTGTTATGGAACTTTCGACTAACGGCGTTCGTTATATATAGCTGCTCACTAAGGCTGATTTTCACACCACGACACCACAAACGGATATGACGATCATGTATTTTATACCTGTACTTGAATATTGCGCAAAGGATAGGATGGCCTTCGTAGACGCCTACACATGAAATCGATCATACATACCTAATTCTCGGTCATGAGGATGAAATGTGGAGATGATCATTGGGCTCGAGACGTCGACTCATGCATCGACTCCTCGTTGCACGGTGCTACGTGTTTCACAACGGCTTCTGGCACACCATAAGATATGAAGATAATACTCTTAATTTGGTCGCTCTAGAAAAAGATGTATAGATTCCTCCTGGAGCGCGCTGAGTAGGGTAAAGCGAGTAAGTGTCATCCTGTCCTCGGAGATCGATGAAGATCGATTAGGCGCTCTTCGACGCCTTTGCCAATACTGCCGACGTGTTAACATGTGAGGGGGCTGCTGCTGCGATGTAGAAGAGAAACGAGAAAGGCGTACCGCTTTCATAGGAAACTTCGCTCATATCCGTGCCCTGGATATCGGTGGCAACGCCGACAAGCGAGCGCCGGAGTGCGTCCTTGGACGACGCAAATACCATCTTCTTCTTGATCTTCGCATCATCGGGCGACCTGCGCGCCACGATGGCAAAAGAGATATACCATTAGCATCACATTTATGCCCTGGGTACCATCCTGCGTGAGTGGGGGCGGAGGGGGCGGGACGTACCAAGCAATGAAACAGATCTTGTTGCGCTTGCCCGCGTCCTCCTTCTCGTACTCAAAGTCGTACACGGCCCATCGGCAGTCCGCCTCGGGGAGATCAGCGAGAAACTCGTCGTAGTCGGTTGATGTTGACGTCTTCTCGACGACAATTTCGGTGTTGTCGTCGTTGAGATTGAAGATGATGTATTTCGTTTTCTTGCCGAGCTTCAGTTCCTGAAACTTGGCCAAGCAGTCGTGGTTGACGCCAACGCCGGAGGACTGGAACAACGACGGATGAGATATGGCGGTCGGAGAGGATGTGCGGCGCGATGGCGGCGCTTACCATGGTGGTTTGTGGGTAAGATGGGGTTGCGATGTGGTTTGGGAGGAAGTGATGTTGACGGGAAAGCTTTTGCTGTGCCTTCTTGCCCTTTTGAGTCAGCTCAATCAAAGGCACGCCGCACACGACCGCGGCGCAAGCTTTCTCAGACTCTTTACGACTCGTCTTTCATCTAGTTCTTTCAGGTACCTGCTACTGTTCCAGACCTCTATTCATCGGGAGTCAGCGGGAGAGGCTATGCCATGCGGATTTTTCAGCGTCGAAAAAGCAAGTTTGGGCTCCAGTACGATACATACAAATGAGCTAATTATACTTGGTGCCTTCTGTTCTTACGCCTGCAGACAATGGTTACGTAGTCTACAATTAGACAACAACGGTCAGAAGAAAGATATACAAAACGTCAATCTTGTTGCCACCCCCCGTCTTTGTGCGTCTTTAGTCGCTTTTTCATAAACCAGATAGTCGACAATGGGAACGTAGCACAGACGGTTGAGAAAAGAACATGTGGATATTTGTACAGACAGACACGTTGATTATTGTATGCACATGCTGAAAGTTAATGTCCGTATCTAATGAAAAATAAGCAAACGAAGAACAGAAAGTGCAGGCGCATGGAACGTACTTCTGCATTTCCCACTCGCGGTTGTCCAGGGGACACACATTTCTTGTCTTGAGCCAACGTGATATACAGTGGAAGTGGAAGGCATGCTGAGGGAATTACGATGAGATGGGGCAGATGAGGATAAGGCGGAACCTGAAACTGACATTGCAGACGCCCCAGGCAGCTGTACATTCTTCGCTAGTCGATGAGATTTGGTTTGCTTGACACTCTATGCCTGGAGGTACAAAGATATGAACAGTCAAGTGTTCGGAAAGAAGCAACAGACGCACAAAGATCCATGATGTGGTTTCTGCAAATGGCGCAGTTCTCGACAGCGATGTCTAAAGATTAATGAAATGACGGGTCGTAAAGACGCGAGAATAACGTACCCCAAGCCCACATCGTCACGGCATTCCACTGATTGTCAAGTAGTGAGGAAGCTGCAGGAGCGCCCGTCGAATTCGAGTTTGGCGTACCTTCTTAACTTCAAATCGGTCCTTGCCCCCCTTCCCTTTGCCCTGGGAGGTGGGAGTATCAACGTCCATATCAGCCATGTTTACTGGAGGAACAAAAAAAAAGAGACAAAAGATGAAAGTACAGTAGAGAGTTGTCCTGTGTCGCTCAGCAAAGGGCTTCAGCCCATGGTAGTGACTCATTCCCCGTCGATCGTGAATCATTGATTTATCCCGCAACTTCCTGATTGGGTGGGCTGGATTTCATGTAGCCTTGCCTTTTTCCCCCATCTATCACCATCTCCTCGACGTTTCCATGCTTGCATGAGCCCTAGCCTTGTATTCATATCTGCATCAGGTCATCGATAAACGCTCTCAACGCTCTGCCGACGAGCACCTGCAACACCATTCGATCCGTTCATCTGTACTGACTAATCGTAGTGATACGCGCCCGACGCGCCCGTTCCGACGTCTTGTACGCGTAATTTACCGTCAATAACGTCTCTTAGACATAATACACAATAATGGAATCGTCTCTCGAAAGCCGTTCGCGTGACATGCAGGAGCGCACGTTTTGCAAATGGTGGATGCGTTCTCTCATTCCATTCATTATGCGTAACTCACTGGAATAGGTTGAATACGAAGTTGGAGGCGGCTGGACATCCACCGATGACATCCCTTGTGAAAGACTTATCGGACGGAGTGCGATTGATTCAACTAATGGTGAGTTGCAATCGACCGCCCGGAAGGAAGTTAATCCAGCATATATGATAATTATTATGGCAGGAGATCATGGGTGTGTTCCTCCCGCTCTAAGATCGCGCCTTTCTTGATGCCAGTATTACAATAGGGGATGTATCACTCGGTCGATATAACAAGAACCCGCGCATACGGGTACAGAAGGCGGAGAATGTCAACATTGCCTTGGAATTCATTGGCTCTCGAGGCGTCAAGCTTACTAACGTGGGACCAGAAGGTATGCTAATGTTCTCATTTCGATTAAGACACTTTTATGCCGTCTCTTGCACAGATATTATCGACGGCAATTTGAAGCTCATTCTGGGCATGATATGGACGCTGATCTTGCGTTTCACAATTGCCGACATCAGGTGCGCTTTATCTGCCATATTTCAAGGAGTTCCCTAACACCTTCCAGCGAAGAGGGTCTTTCCGCAAAAGAAGGTTTACTTCTGTGGTGTCAGCGGAAAACGCAGCCGTACAAGGAAGTCGACGTGCAGGACTTCTCGCTCAGCTGGTCCGACGGTTTGGCATTGTTCGTCACTTGCATCCTTCTGGCCCGAAATTATTGAGCGAATTATCGCGTATAGATGCGCGTTGATTCACTGTCATAGGCCCGACCTCTTGGATTACAACAGTCTTGACAAGGCGCGTGTCCGCTATATCGCCGATTCGCATGATGTACTGATTACCACAACAGACGGATAGGCACGGGAACACACGACTGGCCTTTGATGTCGCCGCAGAGTATTTGGGCATCCCTGTCGGTTCTCTCGCCATGGGTAATATGCAAAACACTCACCTGCCAATAGCAATTACTCGAAGTCGAGGATCTTTGCGATTCTAGCCGGCCAGATGAGCGTAGTGTTATGACCTACATCGCCAGTTATTTTCACGCTTTCTCCACCATGGGCAAGTTTGCCAGCTGAGTATCCACTTAATGAAAGCTCATCGTCGATCAAGATCAGGCAGAAACTGTCTCTCGGCGCGTGGAAAAATTCGCTGATCTCATGCAATCGGTCTGGATATCGAAAAATGACTATGAACGCCGGACTCGATTGGTCAGTAGTATGTCTCCGGCTTCGATGTGATCCGGGTCTCTGAGATTGTTCTATAGTTCCTCGCAACTCTGCTCGACAAGCAGGTGCACTGGTCCGCGCGTGTCTTTACAGGAACATACACCGACGCAAAGCAGCAATCGGCTGATTTCAGTTTGTATAAGAAGACCACTAAACGCGAGTGGGTCACCGAGAAGCAGGACATCGCATCGCTGTTTGGAAATATACAGACGAAGCTCAGGAACTACGGCCTCAAAGAATACGTGCCTCCCCCAGGCCTTGCACTAACGGACGTCGACAATTCATGGAAAGACCTGCTTGACAGCGAGGCAAGGCGTTCGCGTGCAATCAATGCGGAAATAAGGCAGTAAATCTTTAGTGGTATCTTGGAAGGCTATGCAGTCACTCAGGCCACCTTTTGCTCAGGATCAAGGAGACCCTACGCAAGACGTTTGCGGACCTGGCGAATGCTTTCGAGCAGAGCTTGCATGCGGTGTCGTTGGAATTGACGGTGATTGAAGGTCCTTTGGAGGTTTGTCAAGCACGATCATATCTGCCATTCAAGGAGAGTTCTCTTATCCTTCTTATGGTGTACAGCATCAACAAGACCAAATTCAAACCCTGAAGACACGGCTGCCTGAATTGTCAGACCGACTAGAGGAGGTCGCAAGCGCAGAGGCTGAGTGTGAAGCGGCGAACGTCGAAGAGAACGATTACACTGTCTTCACGGCACAGGATCTTGAGTTCGAACTAGAGCTGCTAGAATCAAGTATCACCAAGAAGATAGCTTTCATAGAGAATCAGGTGCGGCATCATCGTTCCGTTTTCAAGCGTGTT
Source organism: Fistulina hepatica ATCC 64428 (assembly GCA_000934395.1). Classification (NCBI taxonomy): domain Eukaryota; kingdom Fungi; phylum Basidiomycota; class Agaricomycetes; order Agaricales; family Fistulinaceae; genus Fistulina; species Fistulina hepatica. The sequence continues at coordinate 69,562 of KN882024.1, read as the reverse complement.
GTTCATAGTAGCCAACAGATCGTGTCGCGCAACATGACCAATCTGACCCCAGCTCAGCTGGAACAGTTCGAGAGCACGTTCAGATACTTCGATAAAGAGGAATCACGGCAGCTTAATATCGCGGAGATGACGGCAGCGTTAGCCAGCTTAGGGATTGTATACTCTGTGCGTGTCTTGATCCTGTTGGGTATCGCCCGTGGCCCTCAAACGCGTGCAGGATGTGGATCTTGATTTCATATACGACCAATTGTGTCACGAATATGGCGCTGTCACGTACGAAGCGTTTATCAACCTTCTAGTGCGTTGCGAAGTCTCTTTTTCTCTCATTCCTGCCAATATTTCAATGTTCTCTTTTCAGGTTGAGATTACGGAAGACCAAACGACGGCGGACCAGCTGCGGGACTCATTCAGGGGGATCGCGGCAGACAAGGTACTGTGGTTTATTTGTCTGTCAATGCCCCTGCATGTCAGTTTAACTCGATCTTCGACAGCCGTTTGTGACGGAACTCGACCTGAGAATCGCACACTTGCCCCAAGCATCCATCGACTATCTGCAGCAGGCGATGCCGAGCGCGCTGAACGACGTGGGAGAGCCATTATACGACTATGAGGCCTGGTTAGATGATGTATTCGCACAATCCTGATTTCTATTTTCTTTTTTTTTGCCTTTTCTTTTCTTTGTATGAACATAATGTATGTATCATTATTCTGTTGGTTCCTTTTCATCAGAAAGTCGATCTTTTGCTTTCGTCCTAGACACCCTGTTTGCCCCCGTTATTCGTGTCTGCCAGTCAACTCGGGCAATTTACGCGCAAACTATGTCATTGTTGACTGCAATAATGCACAATGCAGCCGTTACTGTTATGCGCGACGAGCGCGATTATTTCATGTGGTTCTGCAATCAGAAGGGGGCGTTCGCGGGAATGGCTCTCCCGTGAACTGTGAACATGTGTGCAACGGACACTCACGCGGTACGTAGGTAACAAAAGCTGCAAGTGTTTCTGCCGATACAGCTGCGATTTATGTTTGCCAACCATCGAAAACTTGTGCTGTGAACAACTTGCCGCTTGCTCTCAACCGTGGCGTCTGGCAGGGGGAATGCCCGAAGCTTAAAAGCGCGAAGTTGTGGTCAGTTTGTCTCTGTCAAAACTTCTGGACCATGGACGTACATATGCTGTCCCTCAGCCGTCTACCTAGCTTATCATACAATCAGCTTGACCATGCAGGATCCTGCCGCACTGCGCAGAGTCTTTCGGACAGCCATATGTCGGCAACAACGACACGGATTTCCCCACCGTGAGCCACCTAGGCCCGCATTGGCTGGGATTTTCACGAATCAAATACATGGTTGCCTTGAGCCAATATTGTCAAATCCTGCCTAATTTGAAGCTAATAATATTTTTTGCGATCATACATTTTTATTACTCATCAGTTAATTCCAAAATTGGCAATTGTACAAAAGTCACGTTAAAATCTGTTAGCTCTACCGAATTACCATTGTTAGACCAAACCCGATGAATCAAGTTGCCTAATCAAAGACAGGGCTTTGAACGTGTTGGGCTCGTGTCCTTCGTTCACCCTCACGATGGGAACAGCCACGGCATCACTACGGTGCGCGTACAGGAAGTTCTGTGCATACTGAAGCGCAAGACGGCGTTCATTGAGTGAAGCATCACGGCCTGATCACGAACGAAATATCAGATCAGTGTCATTGAAAGTTTGTATGAACTCTGCGACGCACCGATCCACGTGTACACCATAGGAACTTCACTTTTAGACGCGTCCACAACAAAGGCGTCTGCTGATTCCAGACGGTCAGCGGGCTCGAAAAGAAGCCTACCGCTGGCATCCGATACACGATATATTGTCTCGTCTTGAAGTCGTGATCTTAGTGATGGTCATCCAGTCTACAAACAAGCATTACCGTACCTGATATCGCCGGCCTCTCAGGCGCAGCACGCAACCCTGTTCCCTCTCCGAACTGGGACAGGAATATACCAGCACCTGGACCTCCTTCGTCTGACAATGATGTCACCTTCAAATGAAGTCGAACCGGACAAAAGATGACACAGAATTACTGACCATATACGCTTAATTCGCACTTTCCTTCTCTTCCGTCAACGATCTGCCGCACAAATTCTGCTGCCTTAAACTTCTCCACGCCAGAGCTGGTCTTACAGTTGAACTGAAGAACGTGGGCGCCCTTGTCGAGGACATAGGTATCTCCCGCGACGAGACTCCGAGCCTCTGCAGGCACCTCATGCACACGGAGCGCATGGTGACTGGACGATATACGATACAACTTGTGAACGTTGAGCGGCGGACGATCGACTATGTGATGAAAACCACTAGACACGCCTCCGTGCAAGCAAACAAAGCGGGGAAAATAAGAGAGGAATCGCTGGGACTCGTGCCCCTGAACTTCACGGTATTGTACGGGGACTCCAAGCAAGTCTAATTGGAAGGACGGTTGACAGCAGCTGAGAGATAATCCAAGAATTGTTCCACTTACGATCGTCGAGTTCTACGGTCTTGTACGCCGCGGTTCCTGCCTCGTCTTGGGTGGTATTGGCCCCCAACCAGAAGTGGAGGTCGTAAGAAAAGGTAACGGAATCGGGGGCCACTTTATAGGTCTTTGTGAGGAAAAAAAAAACAGGGGTGAATTGAAGATAAAGCCACCGCTACTTCCCTACGCACATGAAGAATTATGTACGAATCTCCGTCATAAAAAGAGCCTGTCAGGGAGTAGACCATCATTTAAATCGTGTGAGACATGGTCCGCCATGGATTTCCGTACCGTATCTCTCTCTAGGCCAGGGGATAACATGAAAATGCTCGATTCTCCAGATATGAACGCTATCGGGCTCATCCAATCTCACGCTAGTCCATTGAGATTCAGTGTCGCTAGCATGCTCGCGAACGTGTTTTTCGAGCTGCTCTCCAACGCAGACAGCCCAAAATCACATGGCCGTCATTAACAGCAGAACAGTCATTCGATGAGCATGAATCAAGATTGCAAACCGCGGTTGGGAATAAGCATAGAGATTCGTCAACCGAGTGGATATGGTCAGATGTACTGCCGTGCAGGTAGACAGTGTGAGCTTTGCGCTCACATCCGAGCCTAGTAATGCAATATTCGAGTCCTCGATATTATAAGCGACGGGGTGGGTCAGCATGGCCATCGCCGCAAGGTAATTTGGCAACGGTTCAAAAGGAAGTCAGGGATCGACAAGAGGACGCCAATGTCAGTGGTAGCAACGGACTACGGTCACCGACGGCTCCGCGCGGCGAATGTTGCGTATCAATTGTTGCGATCAATCAATTCTTGGAAACAGACTACAGCTCTAGTCAAGCAACCATCGACAAATTATGCTACATACTCCTCGAGTCACACTGCCAAGAACAGGCACCCACGCTGTCGTTGAGCGCCATCGCCTTATGGTGCATCGTAGACCGGACGTTTACAGTCTCAATGCAACGTGAAGTACCAGTTTCATCCCTCGCAAACAGTGCGTATAAAAACACAGGTCACAGAGCTCTCTCGGAGTCTGACTAACATCGAAAGCGACGAAACTCATGATCCTCACCTTGTCGACTTTGAAGACACACCACCACTTCCTTATCAGGCAGACCTCTACGCTAAAGTCATCGACGACATCTTCACACGCGAAGAATGCGCAGAGCTTATCCGAGTCCGCCTCGCGGACTCGATGAGACGTGGGCAGCCGTGGGAGGCGTGCTCATGTCGCTGCCCGTCGCACCGGAATATCGAAATACTGACCGCATCCTGCGGTTCGATGCAGAGAGAGTAGGGAATATTTACAAGAGGCCGTCTGCGACCCTACGTCGAAGACATCGCCGAGCTCTCGCCTACAAGCGCATGGGCCAGCATAGCGGATCGCGCCGCCGGGCGCAGGGTGGGTGAGACGTGACGACTAGTGGGCATCAACTGACGGCTGAGTCTCCTACGCTATGGACCGGGGCACTTTCTCCGCCAGCACTGCGACGGGCTCGTACAGCTCAACGCGGGCATACGGCTGTTCTCGATGCTCACGTGGAATGCATACAGTCTTGTCTCGACGTTTTCTGTTTTTGACCACACTGAAAGCGCCATCTATCTGTTTATCTGTTTATCTGTCTGTCTTTCCTCCTCATGTGTTTGCGATACGGTAAATGTCCGCTGGTGCAATCAAGCCTTTGCACAGCTTCTGTCGTATCCCATCCGGGGAGGCAAAAATCTCGCACGCACGCTACGCTCGTTCCATTCACATCATTGATCTCGAAATAGCTATCTAAGCGGCACGGCGCCACACCTTCGAGTTTCAAGAGCTCTATGTCAAAATGGAGCGGCCCACTCCCATTTTCGTTTGCTTATAGGAAACTAGAGCTCTATAGGTATCTTCGAAATCAATTCCCGAACGGTTCAGATCAAATACTCGTCTTTTTGTGTTATTTGATTTTGTTCTACCCAGGTGGGCGGTTTCTGTAGTCCAGGACCCCGCGTGGACGGCCAATATCGCGCACTTTCTATCTGCGGAATATTTGCTGTGTGCTGTGCCTAACTTATCTGATCCGGGCGTATATATTGCGCCTACCTCTCCTCTTTATTTCCACAAGGAGCGGGTCCATTTTTGTGCACCCTTCTTTCCCCCACTCTGTCCCCCTCGTTCTCGTTGTGTGCTGTGTCCCAAGATGCCTTCGTCTCTGTGTACAGCAGAACTTGCTGTTCCTCAAAGGAAAAGGCGAGTGGCATATGAGACACATGGGCTCGCTCTAGTGTTTTTGAGTTTTCAGTCGCTTGGTGCGTGATTGACGAGAATCCTGGCTGTGCTAAGCTTGCATCTCAACTTGTACCGTTCCTCAGGTATCATTTACTCGGATATTGGCACGAGTCCTCTCTATGTGTTGAATGGGATATGGCCGGCGAGCGGGCCTGTTCCCTCTAAGGAAGACGTCATCGGAGGCATCTCTGCTATTGTTTGGTCCCTGACGTTACTTCCTCTGGTCAAATACGTCGGTTGTCCTTTGCTGATCGACTCTTCAACCCGCACTCATTCGTTTCTCCAGGCTTTCATTGCCCTTCGATTTGGTACCACAGAAGGTAATGATGTTTTGCCGTGGATATATTCGAGCGATGCTCATCTATTTTCAGGCGAGGGCGGGACGTTCGCTCTATATCAGGGCATCTATCCCCGTGAAGACCCAGACATCGACGGTGGTCGAACCTTGACAGGCGACAGCACTCACTGGAAGGCCACCACCATTCATTCAGATACGTTGAAGCGAAAGCTCCGATGGGGAATTCTTATCTGGGTTAGTTTTTCTTTCCATCTAGTCCGACATGCTGCTAATGATGGCGCTACAGTGTCTTGCTGGAACAGCGTAATATTCAATGTTCTGCGGCAGCTCCGTCTGTCGTGTTAATTTGCCTGTTGTATAGGTTAACAATGGCCGATGGAACCCTGACTCCAGCGGTGTCGGTTACCAGTGCCGTGGGAGGTATCGCTGTCGCTAAGCCCTCCGTTAGCAACGATATCACGCCCATATCCATAGTGCGTTCATTCCATTCCCTGCTCTCGTTCATGTCTGACATTTTGCAGGCCATTCTGGTTGTTCTCTTTCTTGTTCAGAGATTCGGAACATCCAAATTATCATTTATGTTCAGCCCAAGTGCGGATCAAAGTTCTTTACTATGCGGGCTCTATTGACTTTTTCTCAAGTCGCATCCATTTGGTTCTTGCTGCTCGCGGGAACGGGAATATACAACATCACGACCTACCCCGGTATCTTCAGAGCTTTCGATCCATCGCGCGCCGTTATGCGTGAGTCGCTGCTATATACCATTCAGTGCTGAGTCCAATGTTATGTTTCCACAGTGTTCGTTCGCACGAAAGATTATGATATGCTGGCTGGTATTCTTCTCTGTCTGACTGGCTGCGAGGCTATGTTCGCGAAGTACGTGCTCTACACAAGTCTTGAATGCATGCATTACTAATCAAAAATCAGTCTGGGCCACTTCAACCGTGCTTCGATTCAGGTATGATTTTCTAAAAGGGTAATCAAATGTTTTCTAATGTAGTCCATAGCTGTCCTTTATAGGTTTTGTATACCCATCACTTGTGCTGGCATATCTCGGCCAAGGCGCCCGTTTGATCGTCGATGGAGAGGCAGCTTTGAGCAATGTTTTTTACCAGACCATTCCCGGTAATCCTAATGGGCCTTTGTGGTGGCACGTATATTTTCCATTAGGGTCGATTGTTTTGCTGAAGCCAGGCTTCAGGATGGTCTTTGTTTTCGCTATACTTGCGACGGTATGTTGATGTTTTCACTTCTTTGCTATTCCTGTCCGCTCATGGCTGCACGTTCAGGTCATCGCATCTCAAGCGTTGATCTCGGCGACGTTCAGTCTGTTTCAACAGGTCATTAACCTCAAGAGCTTCTTACCTCTCAAAATCTGTTATACTTCGGATAATATTGAAGGACAGATTTACATACCGGCCGTCAACTGGACGCGTAAGCAGCTCCCATTTTGCAGCCATTCTGGAGTCTCATTGCTGCACAAACGTGTTTCGTCAACCCAGTGATGATCATCATTGTTATACTCATTGCTTGCTTTTCGAATCTCACCAATTTGACCAACGCATATGGGTACGCTATCACCAAGGGGTGCTAGCCTCCACGAAACTGAACTATTCTCAGGTTTGCTGTTGCCACGGTCATGCTATCGACCACCGGCCTTCTCACAGTACACATGTTATGGGTGAAACACTGGCCCGCCATTGTTGCCATCGGTTATTTCCTCATTTGGGGTTTTTTCGATGGCCTCTTTTGGGGTGCGTCTGTCACGAAGGTTCCTCACGGTGCATGGGTCCCGCTTATGATGGGAATTATACTGGCGTCGTAAGTTGGCCTTTCCGCTAGTCGCTGCATAAGCCTGACTTCATGTTGCAGGGTTATGCTCTTCTGGACATGGGCCAAGGTTGGTTGGTGGTTGATCTGCAAACTATGTTGATGGCTGATGATCGCTTTGGTAGGGACTCGAGGACGAATTTGATGGTGTCAATCGCCAGAACCTCAAGCACTTCATTTATCAACAGGAATCGAGCGCTAGTCTGGGTCCGGACGCGGTCAAAGTTCAAGGTATGCTGGAGGGGGCTGTTTCTGAGGATGAAACAGAGGAAGGGAACGATCCGGAGTATTACTACCTGGAGGATAAGCCGAGCGTTGACGCTCCGCAAGTGAGGAGGACTCTTACACGCATACCGACGTGTGCTGTGTTCCACAAAGTTACACCTGCTAGAGGTATTCCGCATACCTTTGTGGGTGAGTAGGTTTTTTCGGATGCGTTCGTTGTCGTCACGGACAAATTTCTGTTGTCTCGTAGGTTTCGTTCGCCAGTGGCCGGCTTTGCCTCGCGTAGTGGTACGCTTTTTCCACAGGTTGAATGGCTCACTAAGTTTATGACACGATTCTAGGTGTTTCTTTCCGTGTATACATTGCCTGTAGCTCGGGTCCCTCTGTCTGAGCGTTACATCGTTGACAAAACGCGCGCTGTTGAAGGTGAAGTTTAATGATGCTTCCCCGTCGTCGCTGTTCCATTCTCTGATGTTTATTTGCAGGTTTCTACAGCGCGACATATCAGGTTGGGTTCCGGGACGATTTTGATTTCCGACTCGAGGAAATCGTTGGCAGGATATGTGCTATTGTGCAGCAGTCTGATCCGACTGGTTGCGATAAGAAGATTGACGAGATTCGACGTGTCTGCCGCACGGCGACTCACATGTAGGCGTTGGCGTCTTTCCTTTCTTATTTGTCACATGTCTGACGGAGGTCGACGCTTCAGTGTCCCTCATTATACTGTCATCAGCAAGCGGAAGTCCGGTGGGAGATTGGCACCCGTAGTGAACACTATCCGCGCATTCTTCATTGAGTCCATTTACGGCCGTCTTGGTATGTGATTATTCCTCGATTTTTTGAGATTGGATTTTGATTATCATACTAGTGGCCATGTTCCCTGAAATCAAAGGATGGCTTTTGCCTCCCGATGAGTGAGTGTCCATGTCCGAGCTTTTATGTGTTACTCGCTCACCTGCTATTATGACGACAGGACTCTTCATGTTGGAATAACTGCGCGCATCTGATCGTGCAGCTTTATCCACATGGTATCAGCTTATCGACGAGGCTTGTCATGGGTAGAGCAGTAAGGGCAGTAAGCGAATGAGATTTTCGGCTTTTTCATTCCCATAAAGGGACCCGACTTTGGAGACGACTGACGAGATGTTTAAACGTTTGTACATTAACATCTTATCTTATCCTTAGATTTATTTACCAGTTATCGGTATCGTCGCAGTTGTTATGTTTGTAACGTATAACGAATGTGAATGTTTTCTCTTTTTTTTTCTTGTTGATATTGGAGTGTATCCCAATCGTTCCAAAAAAACCAATTAATTTCGATCACATCATGGATCGCTGCTACGTTTTGTGGATGCAAGTGGATCATATTGGCTGGTTTCCAAAAACCATGATCCACATCCGTTCGCAGCAACAGACTTTTCACTAGGATTAAATACCTGTGCGATGCTCATTTTTCAGCAGAGGATACTGATGCACAGCGGTGAAGAGATGGCGAAAGGCGTAAAGTACACGATGAGAAGTGATTTCATACAATCCGAAGCAGGGTCTTTATGCATTATGCATTATGTCCCGAGCACATGCAAACCCACCTGTTTGCCCGCCCACACTATAGACGGGGACCACGATATGACCCTAAGTTCCAAATTAGGCACGTTGCAGTCTGTCCGCTAAACGACGACGACGAGCTTCCCATGCAAACGAGGAGAGGAATCATTTATGTAAAAAAAAAAAACAGGTCCTATTTCGTTGCATTGGTGAGAAAGATAAAATTCCTCTTAGTGGGTTCCACGTATTCAAGACCGAGAGCCTCGAATATCTCCGCCTCCGACTCAGTCCGTTGAAGCGCCCAAAAACCGTGCTCCAAAGCTCCTTCGGGGTCATGCCGCACATGCTGTCCGTTGCTAGGACTGTCCGGCCAATCCACGCTCCATTTCCAGAGGCCGAAATCGTTCAGAAGGTAACCAAGTGACGCTGCTTTTTTCCGGATGAATTTGTTGAACTCACGGTCGCCAGTCAACGAGAGCGTTGCGGCGCCGAGCGACTTCGGTGGCACCAGGCTTTAAAAAATCATGAGCACGCACCCGCACGCTCTGCGGCTGGGACTCACGTCATGTCTAGCCGTGCGTAATTGCCTTCGTGTTTGCGAATGGCCTCCCGACGGGCATATACGTCCGGCCATCTGTCATCTGGCAAGAGAACAACGCCTTGCCGTCTCCACATTCCACGGTGAACTTCCTCCTCCACTAGCAGCGCCTGATGTTTAAGTCGCGGTACTAACCGAGTAAGGAGAGGAGACGAGGCTCGCTCAGGAGCGGTATAGCTATAATAATCGGAGAACGGTCGGGACATTCTTGATCGTCCGCCGGTTAATTCGGCAGGGGGACCATTTGGCAATGGGACATGGACGTGCTGAGGGTGCACGACAATGAGATCGATTTGCGAGGACAATTCTGCACCACGACGACTATTCAAGATAAGTTTGCGTTATTGGATGTAAGAAGATAGCTGTGAAGCACATGCGCACTAGCTCCCGCAAGGTATGAGCTTCCACTGAGGTGTAAGGATATCCTGCATCATTTTCTGCATGAAATGTCAGCAAAAAAAAACCAACATACGCCGGAATTACACTCACCAGAACGGACTCTATCTGAGAACGAGTAACGCCCCGATCGAAGTGGTCTACATATAGAAACGCAACACGCTGGTTCCGCGACAGCATGCTTATATATTGGTCTTGTTTTAGATCTTCTAATGACCTGCAGCCTGCGTCGTACAGACGGGCTGCTGTGGTTGGTCTAAGATGGCGGGTTTTAGCGAAAGCATATGATGGTCAGGCCGCTAGTTATACCCTACGTGAGGAAGTTTCGTTAAAGTCTTCATTACTGTCTCTTTTTCCAGTAAATCTGGACTGGATGGGGGTTTGAATTTCTGAAAAATGTGAGACAAATACAAAAAGTAACATGTACGAACATACAGACTTGTCGGATACAGATTTGGCGGATGAAGACCCTGATTTGGCAGCGAAAAAGTTTTCCAGTCGACCCATGATACCGGGGCCAATGCCACGAATCTGAGAAACGGCTTGGTTGGGACTTTGCAGAGATGAAAACTTGAGAGACACCTTTCTCGCATCCTCGGGACAAGTGATGGCGTAGTCCAGTTTTTGCACAGAAGCTATGGCATTTTTGAACGCACGAATCTTGAATACGTTACGCTTCCCCTCTAGCTCAGCTTCTTCACGGTCTTGAGAACACTTTTTTAGCGCTCAAATCGGGACAGGTATTTTTATATCCGTACGTTGCTGAAGTATGCGCAGAATTTCTGCGTTGGGACCATCGGACAAATAACGTTGTGTGCAGTACTTCAATGATGGTTGAAACCGTCGAAGAGCAGAAGACCACACAAACATAGGTTCCAGAATCAAACAGAGAATAAGTTACAAGAAAACAAAGAAGATTCAGTTGGACTAAACCAGAGGATGCCTGATCCGTCAATAATAAGTGGGACCCGTGTTGAACGTTGAGCGATTGAAATAGAATCAGTAAGTGGCAACGGAGTGAATCAAGGCGCCGTGATCGGTCATCAAAGATTGAACGCCACAAACAACGCTCTTGTGACCGTCTCTCTTTCATGAAGATCTGGAGGTCCATGCCATTCCATGTTTCTGATTTGCTGAATTTACACCCCTATCTATTGGCCTTCATTTCATTTCAATCCGGATGTTGTAGCTTTGAGAAGACATCTTAGATTCTCCCGGCTGAAAACTGTGCTATCATAATGTTAGCTCTTCCTTTCGTAGCGCTTACCCCGTTGATTCACCTTTTTTTTTCTCTGAAATAGACTTTTTTTCATCAATCAGGGTCAGCATGCGGTTGGGCGTAGCCTTGTACTGGGTCACATCGGATCCATCGGACCCATGCCACTCTGAGCCGCATTTTCACTGGGCGCTCGTAACGACATCCGCTGATTCGTGGGCTGCCAACGAACACACCTTATACAAAATCGTCCAAATCGATGGCTCGCAGCATTGGAAGAGACATTTCACGAAGTTACCGTTGGAAACGGATACGATGCTCAGAGGCATCGTCGAATTCGCCGCGTGGGTAGGGCTCAAGGAACCCGAGGCACGAGACATGATAGATTTTGTTGATCATGGCATCCACGGGTACTCGCCAGCCCCCGATGTCACCTTTCGCATTGCCGGACCGCAAGGGTGGACTTGCGCGACGTGGACACTGAAAGTAATGCTGGGTCTTGAAGAAATTGGAATCTGGAGCCTGCCCCCAGAAGTCGGGCACGCAGATAACCTCTATAAAACCATTCTCGAGAAGGGACATATCCTGTGTGACCTGCAAGGAAGCATGGATCCATTTCCTGTTTTGAAACTCGTGAGTACACAAACTTGGAGCTACAACAGTTATTCCTGACAGCTGATAATGCTTTAAGGGCGCCGACATATAGCATCCTATAATAGCAACTTGATTTCAAACCGTTATCGAGTATTTTCGTCACCAAAACATGCTCCCTTTCTCATCCCTCAGTTTTATATTCTTAGCTATGTTATGGTTTGGTGATTACGAGGTTGAATATGTACATATGATGTAGACGATATCTCTATGCTCCTGCATGTCGCATTCCGTGTCCTTTCCTCAGCGTTGTCCGATATTCACACACACACACTTAAGAATAGGTGCAGTCACTCTGGATCGTCGTCACGAGGACTGGAAATGTCCACATGCGAGTCGAATATATCCATACCTGACTCCTGCCTGAGAATGCTGTCGACTCGTTAGTGCTCGCCGAGCGGGAGGAAGCGAGTACACAACTGATCAAACAAGCGGATGTTGCGTATCTCTGCAGCATCCTCGCTGTGGCGGTCATTGGTCACCCCTTCGTTCAGCAGGCCAAGCATGAAGTGCATGCTGTCCATGTTGCTGTCGTTCGCCTCGGGGCGGCGCACCGTGGTGGGGCTGAGCCGTAGTTGCGGCACGCACGCAGCGTCCTCGAACGGCGAGTGAATCACGATATCGTTCTCGATGCCGCTCGTCAGTATGTGCGGGAGCGTTGGATGGAATAGTGCCGTATTCACGATGGACTTATGGCCTGCGGGATGTTGGTCACTCGCCACAGACCCTTTGTGAGATACGAGCAGCGCACCTGTCAGTCGATAGAATGGTGTAGTTATGTCGACAGGGGCGACAAAGTGAGTCCGCGATGGGTCGAAAAATGCTGAAGGCGGATCAGCGAGCACACCGAGACCATACGTGAGATGAGAGACTCGCCTACTGTTGCAGACTCCGCCTGTGCCTCCCATTCTTCGCGTGAGAAGTGTTGGCAGGCCTCGATAAGGTCCGCAGACTCCGGGAGCCTGTACACATATCCACGAAAGTCGTCGGATCCGGCAACAAAGTAAATATCCTCGTCCAGTCCGGGACCTCCAAACGAGCTGCTCTACAAATTTGTAAGGCGCATGCTGCGACAATCAGCACTACATCAATATGATGATACACACGCACCTTCATGGTACAGGCGTTGGCGTACCGGCCCTCCTCCGGCGGTGGCGGCGTGCCGTCCGGGAGCATGGTCCCCGTGAGGATTGCGAGCGGAAAATCGTCGTTCATGGGATATATGACAGGATAAAAGCCCTGCCTAGCGTTCAGCCGAGAAACGAGGTCAGGAGGAAAGAATCTACACACCGTCACTGTTGCAGCCAAACGCATCCCTTGTCGATCAAAAGCAATGCTATTGACCTCTAAACGTGCATATGAACTAGCCCTATCCCGACGGCGGGATATCTTGGTGTTGTACTGGATATCGGTAATGTAAATCATCATTGACAGATTGTCGCAGGACCGCTCACTCGACGCACAACTCCATGTTGTGTGCGGTTGACGGCGGGGCCGAACGCCATACGCATGTCACGAAGGCATAGGTCACCCCTGTCTTCGCTAGTCGCAAAGATATATTCCATGTGAGGGTGGAACCGTACGTCTGTAGCTCCCTTTTCGAGCTGGATTATGTCCTGAGCACGGAAAGAAAGACGCGACGGCGCGGGCTCACGGCCGTCGTGGCGCAGGATCCGTCCATCGTCACTGAAGGAGGGTCAGTGTCTCATGATATCAAGAAAAAAAGGAACCGTAGCGAGACATATGAGGGGACACATTGCGGAGGACAATAGAACGCACCTGGCGGTCAGAAAGAGTTCATCGTTCATCGGGTGGCCAGAGATGCCCCGAATACTATCCTAGTCAAATCAAATGAACACTACCACCAGATGGCAAGCAGCGCATGCACGCACTCGATGAGGGTCCAAGACTTGCATCGGGTCGGTTATCACGGAGTGTGCATCATCTATTGAAAGCGAAGAGACGTCGTGTCTAATAACAAGGTCATCCGCCCCACCCCTGCATTGAAAGACCGGGATGTGATTGCGCGGTGAAAATGGCGGCAGGCAATGCGAAAGTGAGGACTTGGAACACAAAAAGGAAAGAACACTGGGCTTACGAAAGCAGATAACGATTTGACGCGGAAAAATCAAGACAGAAAATATTGCGTCGATGGCCACTTAGATGGCAGATGGGCGTGCTCATGTCTTCGCGGTGAAAGTCCCAGATTTGGATGCCGAGATCTGTACATCCGAGCATTCAGAATCCTTGGTTGATTCTCGTAGCATGTGAAGATACGGAGAAGCCTGTAGTTCGGAAGGCGCCCACGATGCAGTATCGATTGAGACACACACGTACCATCTCCGCCACTGGCGAGAAACCTCCCATCCCCGCGCGATAGTGTCAACGCGTTTATACACGACTTATGGGCAACAAGGCGCCTGCAAAAGCAACATCTCAGTCTTTCTCAGTTACCGCGTCACTTGAAATGATATTGCCAAGGAAAGTATTAGCAATCGTGGAGAAGGGATCCCGGATAGCATGATCATCCGGTGCTGTCTATCGGGACAGTATGGAGATGGCTGGAACATAAAATAGTGCGTACTTGGAATAAGGAAACCCACGCGAATACATTTGACCCAGTAACCTCTTCCGCCTCAGAATCGTTGTGCTGGTAGTGCCACTCGTATCCACGAGATATTCCAAGGAAGTGATACGTCCGTTAGAACAGCGCCTGTCACGATGGCAGGAGCTCAAATCCATTGATTCCGCAAATCGCCAGGAAAAGATGCCCGGCGACGCCGGCGTACTATTATCAATCAATATGATGCACCAATGGGTCGAACGACTTGTCAATGTCAGAGAGAATATATCGATGTCAATCCGCCTATGTAGGTTGCACGCGGAACTACGAACTCCTGCAGGAGATAAAAGTGGAGGGGGAAGCTGGGTGGTGGCATCGAATAACGGACTTGGGACCCTCCAACAGATTTAGAACGATGTGCAATTGAAGGATACAAATCTGAGGGACATATGAGTCAACAAAGCCGTATAAGTGATCGCCGTCTGCACACAACACACATTGTAAACCATTTTGATAGGAAATACATAGGCTTCTTTCTTATTTTTCCACAAAATAGGAATGAAATAGTTTAAATTTTGTTACGATACATATTTCCAAAATTTTACGATATTTTTATCATATTCGATAAATATTGACCCGAAAAAAAAGAAATGAGTATCTTAAGAAGATCTTTAATATTTGTATCATATTTCTACCCAGAATAGGATACTTACATTGCATGTTGTGCCATCTGGCGAAATGACACTCCCTCTCTGGGCCTCAGGAGATAAAGCAGTCCAAAAGGATGAACGTTGACGACAGTATAAGTTATGAAATCGTTCTCCAAACTTGGTAATTCTGCCGTGAATTTGACTTTTCGCCAGTCTGATTGTCAATGCCTTGTGTTGAAGTACTAAGTACTAACTTCTAAGTCCGGACAGAGTTCGGGTTCAGAAGACCTAACTCATGCCTCACAAATTCTCTACAAAAGAAAGAAAGAAAGAAAGAAAATACAACTACAAATAAGTAAGTTATAAAAAATTGTACAATAATTCTCGATCTATCATGAACACTGGAAGCGAAAAAAAAAAATAGATGGCGGACAGCGGGCGATCAGAACCGCCTTCTGCTCCTCGTCGAGCTCTGGAACTTCGAGGTCTCTCTCCGAAGACGTCTACGAGACGGGAACACAATGAGGATGCAGTTGACACTTAGTGAAAACAAAAAGAACGCACCTGCTTGCTCGTTCCCTCTCCAGTTCCCGGCGCTCGACCTCCTCCGCACTGAGAATCTCGAACCGCGTCCTGAACTCTTCCGCATCCGCCCAGTCCCGCCAGACGCTCTTCAAAGCTCGCGGAGCACGACCATCGCGCCCAGTGCGACTCCAACCGGAATGCAGACCAGTTTTATCCTTCAGACTTGCGGCACCAGTGCGATCCTCCACATCGCGTTCGCCGCCAACTACGCCCCATTCGACAGCATCCTTCTTGTGTTTTAGTAGCTCCTCATGCACAGCGTGAGCTATGAGAGGGATCGCTTCACCGTGGAGACCAAGCTCGGCGCACAGCTTCGTCGCGAATGTCTCAGGAGCAAGGGGAGACAATAAATCCCACTCAATGTGGTCAAGCAAGTGATAGTTGGCGATCTGCACGTCAATCTGCCAACAGTTTAATGCGAGCAATGCACAATACAGTTGCATGGCTGACCTCTAGGATGACACGACATTCAGACAGCTCCTCGCCCTTCATACCCGCCCCATCCACGTCGACCGCACCGTCCACTCCGAGGTCCATGGAAGCAACGCCTTCGTTATCCTCCAGCTGTGCGCGGATCTGATTTGCCACGGTGTCGGCCCATGGCACAAGGGGTACATCAAGATCGTGGCAGAATATTTGTGCAAACACCTCCGGTGAGATAAGTTGTTCTCGTAAATTCCACATGAAGCAATCGCGAATGCGGTGTGTGTCTGTCTCGAATTCAACGCGAATTGGTACGAGAGAACAACGATGTTTCGCAGCCTGCGACATTACGTCTGTCGAACTATACAAACGACATTAATAAAGTCATGCGAAGCCGATCAAGTGTGTCATGCTCACGGATATACATGCGGAGTGGGCAATATAGGTCGGGCAATGAGAAATCGTTCGGGTGGCGTATGACCAAGATAGCTCTGGTCCAGCTCTGATTTGTCTACAGAGGTAGCCGGGCGAGAGGGAGTTCCAGCGTGGTTTTGGACAGAGAAGACGGAGTTCAAACGAGACGCCGCCTTGGCTTGACGAACAGATGTACGTGTGCCCCCGCTTGCGACGAAGTCCGAGTCGTCAGAATCGAGCGCGCCCGCATCAGGTATATCATCCCCCGAGCCAGGATCCGCGTAGTTCACCACCCCACCGCGCCTTGATGAGCGTGTTATGCTCTGCGTCGCGGTGTGCAAGATGGGTTGCATGAGTAACGTGACACCTGTGCGTAGCCGAGAAGCATATGTAGACGTGGGGGCTTGCGGAGTGGTGGGAAGAATTACAGTTGACTGAGGGATGGCTGGAGTGATTAGTATTGGTTGAGTCTGCACTGCAACTACGGGCTGAACGTAAGCGGGCTGTGCGTATTGTGTGGTCGGTGTGCTCGTTCCCGCGGTCGTGTTTGCGGGACGCGTCGAGCGAGTGCGGCTCGGTCGTGATGACGTCCTCGGTGGAGGTGTGTCTGAGGTCGCTACAGACAGCACGTTGTTGAGATTTTTGTTGTACGCTGCAAGGATCGCTCAGTACGGCATCCTCAACATTTACAACAAGTGCCCACATCTCTGAGCTACCTGTGGCTTCGGCGCTATGTACATGTCGGTTATCGACTTGCGCAGGTCGGCATCTGACATTGAACTGAAATTATTTGCTGCCATTGTTAGTGTACGTCCAGACTCGAGTGCGTGCAGTCAGAGGCAGCTCGAAGGAATTTGAGAACCGAAGAAATTCTCAAGTTAGTGGGAATTGGTAACCGCCACGAAACGTCAATCAATATTGATCGGCGTTTCGGAGTTGCCTTTTATGAAAGTATTTAGCCGAATGTGAATGCGATAGCAGAGGTGAGTCGACCTTAAGTTGTTGCGGGTGCTCAAATTCCAAATTCCAATTCAAAGCTTGAGTGGATGATATATATGTTAAGAAAGTGTGATGATATTGTCGGGAAATGTAGTACATAGTACCACCAGTAGGCGCCAAGTAAGCTTCATTCATGCGAGTCTCGCTCATCGGTATTTCCTTTATTTGGGCTGGATAGTAATTTCTGTGATTGATTGGCGTCATTTCGCTTGCTGCAACTCACCTTGTTCGAAATGCTGGATCCTCTTTCTCGATCTCTTCGGTCACCGCCTCAAGTTTATTGAGTTCGAAACATTTTCGCATGCCGGCTCTTTGCTCTTCTAAACAACAGGCCAGAAGTCATTCCACGCCCATGTACCTGCACTACGAAAACGTACCATTCGACACCTGGACTTGCTCCTCTGCAGTGTCGTCACGTTCGTATATGTCCCCCGTGCCGAAATCGACAACTTTGATGGGGGGATGGTCCAACTTGGGAACTGAATTTGAGGTCATCACGAAAGACGGACTTGAGATAGGTTTACCGGAGCGCGGATTGGTTTGTATATTTCGAGGACGTCATCGCCAGCCTTGTTTTGTTGCGAGCATCTTCAGTGGCGAAACGCGTCATTCTGACTCATCGTGCGACACACGTTCATTGTTGTTTTCACCTCTATACTTGGAACTAGCTATATATATGTAGGTGCAGATAGCCCATCGCAATGGTATACATAAGTAGCCCCTTGTAAACAATTATTGAGCACGTCCCTTATTTCGTCGTCCACATAGATCGCGATCATTCATTTCTTCTGAGAATTCGGAGAGTACCACACAACAAAACAGATGACGTCAGTATGTCAGTGCGCCACTGACGCCCTTAGCTGGGATATATGTATATGCTGTATAAATGTCTCAATGCAAGAAACTATAACGTCCTCATAATCTGTTCACGCAGACTATAGTAACCACCATGAGTCTTCCAAATCTTGCTGCCAACCGCCCGTCCGTCGAAAACGACGACGCTAGTCGCCATACCGGCCCACAACAAGCAACTGGCCAGGGCGAGAAAGTAGGTGGCATGCCGACTGACGATGCACCAGCGACGAAAATCAACACCTCACCTCAGCAAGGTACGCGGTATGCGGTTCTTGTCGAAGAAATAGCGCCATCTCACCAGTCATAATTTCGCCAGGTTTCACGCAGCCTGGAGACGGCGGCGATGGCACCGGCTCTTTTGGAGAGAACGTCCAGGTCGTCCAGGTGCCGCTCCAACCGCAGAAAGTGCCGTTCAAAGACCAGGTCGTAGGCAGAGCCAAGGCAAGTCTTTTTTTTTCTAAATAAAAACCTCTGTCCCAGCCGCCTGCCCCATCCCAGCATGCTCATTCCTTGCTTCCTCAGAAAACCCGCGGAACCGTGTTACGCAAGGTGACATGACGACCGGCTCCTTCGCTCCATTTTTTTTAAACTGACTATCCGCGTCTTTAGCCCACTCTCAAAGATGAAGGCGAAAAGATTCTCCGCGGCGAACAGTCCGCATTTCCGGATCGCCACTGAGAATTAGTAGCGGACAGCATGATAGGATTCAGTTCCCGTTCGTCAGCTCCATGCCTTTAACTAGCAGATCTATAACAGTCACTGCACCATTTTCATTATATGCTATACCTCCTCTTCGCCTGTCCCCTAGTTATCATTTTTTCTCCTGGCGGATGTCGTTGTAATATAGCCGCGGATTTCTGCATTCGTCTCATGGTGACCACACATGGATGTGCAAAGTTGATATCCAGAAAGGAGCGCGGTCAGACGATAGCGAATTCGGATCATGCGTCAAGTGTTCTAGTGAAATGATCACACTAGCGTGCTGGTGAGGGTGCCCTCTTCGCTAGGCGAAGAAGGTACAGAATATTGCGAAGACGAGCGCGGGCATGCGTGAGGATCGCGCGCACGGGGCCCGCCCGTCCTGACATACGGGTCTGTCGTGAGGCGTACCGGCATCACCTGACGAATATCGCTAAACAAAGGCTTTGCGCGATTGTCGAGTGGCCTGATCGTCAACACGACGCAATCCTGATGTAACGAAGGTCAGCGCTCGTCCAACGATCCCCACACTTTTCCGCATGGCCCAGACGATTCCACGTGCCGCGGACAGTGCAGCCGTGTATTTCGGCAGAGGACACGGAGAGCAGGACACGAACCTTGACTGAAAGTCCCGCCGCATGAAAGCCGGCGAGCGTAACTGAGCTGTCGACGATGAGCTCTCCCGAGAATGCCATCCACGTTTGGCCGTCGCCCTGTCGAGATAAAAGAGCCGTGTCAACGGGTCGCCGGGAAAGAAGCGGAATTTGACGGAAGACGACCAGGTGGTCCAACAATGAAGCGAAGAAAAATCCACAGAAGGGAAAAAATCATGAACGTACCGCATGCTTAAACGAACCCTCGCCAATCGCATCACACCGCCACATGCTCGTACATGCACTGCCACTAGCACTTCCACCTACGGACATGGGCGCCACGCCGACGGACGTCTGGCGGATTAGCTGCACGCGCGTGTGGCGCTGCCTCGTGGGTGTCGTAGGCGCAGATGGTAGGAATACGGCGAGCGATGTGGACGAAGAGCAGAGCACAAGGTGGTACGGGATCGCCTGACGGAGGCAGAAAATGCGCGTCCCAGGTAGGTAGAAGCGTACGTCTATGTTCTGCAGGTTTCCCGGTGACTTGGAGACAAGGACGGACTGGTAGCAGCGCCAGCCAGGCGCATCGTGCACGCCCGCTGGCCCTTGCAGTAACCGGGGCGGCGGAGGCTCCGACGGTCGGCTCCGAGGGCGGTACGTGAATGGCGTCGAAATGGTCCTAAATTATCACAGCGATGTAAATCAGACGGAAAAATTGATAGAACGACGCACGTGGCGCCCAGGCTGAAGAGCGGAACGAGCGACGCGACCGCGCTCGTCTTCTGCACCACGGCGGATATTGAGTACTGTCAAGTTGAGCGTTATAATTCCATGGAGCGCGTGGGGGAGTCCATTGTGCTCACGTTTACAGATGCAGTGAATCCTGGGACGCCTTCTAGTCGTGCAGAATAACTTGGTGGAAGGGACTGTTATAAGCTGTCCTTAGCAGACGCACAAAGCCAGTGGGTGTAATACGTACATATGAAGTCTGGCCATGTATAAACGACGTCGGCAGTCGCACACAAAACTCGAGGAACGCCGGGCACATGGACGAGTCATCCCGCGCATCGCGAAACCACAGAAGGGCCATTTCCCGAATGAGCGTCGCCTCTGTGCGCCCGCCCTCTGCGATCTCCTTGAGTTTCAGCCTGCCGACTACCTGCTCTGGCTTGTGTGATTTCGGATGTGGTGCATCTGTTGGCGACTCTACGTACATGGACTTCGACACTGGTCACATTGCTGGGCTGTAATAGCTCGACAGTGCCTTCGACGGCCGCTCCCTGACCGTATTCGGGAATCGATTGCCCTGGGGGCTGCCCCGTCAGATTGAGACGCACATCGTTGCCTCTCGAATACTTTGAGAAGGTGCTGCGGTGTCGCGCAACAATGTGTCCGGGAAGCCTCACTCGATGCGAATCGTGTGTATGCCACGGAGCACCACTGTGCTCGGCAATGGACATCGACATGGGTCCTGTGAGGGGAGAGCGAGTGCGAATGTGAGCGTATAACAGGAAGAATCGCGAAGAGCGCGAGGTAGAGCCGTTGCATTTCCTATACGATCGGCTCGGTGCCCGGTCGACAGCGGCCATGTGCAGTCATCTGTACATATGTATAAGCACCATGAGACAGCCCGAGCTAAGCAAGATATGAAACTAGAGCACGCAGAACAACGGGATGGCAAAGCATGGACACTCCAAAGATAAGTTCTAGATTCATTCAGTCATGTCAGAAAGAAACACATCGCAATCGCGAGAAGTGCAAAAGAAACGGCATGCCGTATCAACCTCATCGGGGCCAAGTTGGTTGTCCGTCGTCGACACCCAGAACTGACAGCAAAAACAAGACAGCACACCAGGACCAGGGCTGCGTTGGCACGTAGAGAGGATATTCATCTACGAACGCCGGCTCAACAAGAGCCTGATCGTTGTGTTCGCCGACCACAACTGCGGGAAATCCAAACGATACATCGTGATTGATCTGCATGATCAGAGCAAACTCAATTGTGAGATAAGCTCGACAATATATAGACAGGAGAGAGTACAATATACAGCCATCCCTCATGAACCTGAAGCGATATCCGGCAGCTACCACGTCAACTGACCGCGAGCAAAATCGATCAGAGATCGATCGTATCACGACTCATATTTGATCGACACGTCTACGAAGTAACCGGCATGTACGGCGTTTGTAGGTCAGTATAAATGCAGTCCCTTACGTTGCACTAGCACGTTGACTGAGCTCGCCGTGTACGGCGTTTGTAGATTTCAACAGGTTATGGGCCCCGCGCTGAACACTGCACTCAGTTATTCCAGTAGACTTCACTTTCTGTCGCAGTTTCACGCGATTCTACTTTAGGCGATCCTCTGATTCGCGCGTCATCTTTCCCGCTCTACACGGGATCCTTTTTTTCCCGGCTTAACCTCGCCCTCACGCATATAGTCACTCCTTTACCGCTTTTATGCCAACTGAACCCACTCATCGCACTCGGCGTAGTCACCTCCGTTCAGAGTCCGTTCCAGCTCCTGCCGCCGGCACTTCTGCATCTTCCTTGCCTACGATGCCTGAGAAATCGCTTACCAGCGTCGCAGACACGTCCACACCAGCCGTTCAGATCGTTCGTATCCATGCCGCCAATTTCAAACATGAGCCGCTTTCGCAAGACAAGCGCAATTGGCACACGTGGCACCTCCAGATCGGCTATGTGCTCGCCATGTCAGGCCAGGCGCGCTTCATCCTCAATGGCAAGATCCCATGCCCGGACGAGGATACTGACCCGACTTCACACATGAATTGGTGCCTGGCCGATGGCGCAATTAGCGCGTTCTGTATGCAAAACATGTCCCCGGCCGAAGTCACTTTTGCACGCGCGTTTCCGACGTCCCATACTATGTGGGCTGCCCTCGAGAAACGTCACACCAAACTGGGACCT
This sequence comes from Fistulina hepatica ATCC 64428, assembly GCA_000934395.1. Taxonomy (NCBI): domain Eukaryota; kingdom Fungi; phylum Basidiomycota; class Agaricomycetes; order Agaricales; family Fistulinaceae; genus Fistulina; species Fistulina hepatica. Next base: position 47,312 of record KN882024.1, on the reverse strand, counting down.
CTCGCGCAGATTCTCGACATGAAGGAAATTCTTGATATGAGGTTTGACACTACGCTCAAGACACCGCTCACTGACACCATCGATGATGTTCTACGTCGCGCGGACGCCTTCTACAGCATGGGCATGCCTACGTCTGATATGTACAAGATTCTCTTTCTTGTCAATTGTATGCAGGACCCCATGTGGTCTGCTCCCCGCGAGCGTATCATCAATGAGATCGAAATGTCAACGACCGCTCACCCCTACTCGCTGTCGTCCCTCTTGACTGCTTTGAATGCCCTGAAGATGTCTATCGCTCAAGGGGCGCTCTCGACGTCGTCTCTTGCCTTGTCAGCGCATGCTGCTCGTACTTCCACTATTCCCACCATCGTGCGATGCACAAACACGGCATGCAAACGCCCCAACACGCACACCTGGACGTACTGTACATCTCCGGGCGGTGGAATGGCTGGTAAATCTATTGCCGAAGCCCAGGACAAGCGACGTGCCGACGAGGGACGTGCCCCTCGCAGTCGTGGTGCCACAAAAGCGAAGAGCAGCGGCAGCAACCTTTACAGAGACTCTGGCGGTCGCGCGTATATGGTCAATGCCGACCTTAATACTGTGACGCCGCTCGAACAGGACTCTAGTACCTCCTCTGTGCCTGCATCCGAGACCGCATCTACAACCAGTGGTGTATCCAGTTTCTTCTCTGCTGTTAGCAGTGACACCCTGGACTCCCTTGTTGCTGCTATTGACGACGACATAGCGGATTCTATGTGTCCCGCAGACCTCAATGAGTTGATCTCATGTGCTGCGCATACCAATGGTGACTACCTCGCTCTGGGCTGTCTCGATTATATTGGCTCCAACAGTGTTTGCTGGGATACATACCGTCGTCCTCTTGACCTTGGAGCTCTGTCCGCCACATTGTCTACGGCGATACACACCAAAGGTCTCCATGTGCCGAACTCGCTCGACTCTATGCCCTGGCTTGCCGACTCTGCGTGCAGCGTCCATATTTCACCTGATGCCTCCGATTTCGTGAATTTACGGCCTATTCCTCCTATTCCCATTGCGGGAGTGAACGGCACGTCCATCAAAGCCGTCGCGATGGGTCTCATCACCGTCAAACCGAAATCAGGCGGGTGTCTACGCTTCTCCAACGCGCTCTTCGTTCCGGAATCCACTGTTCGCCTCATGAGTGTTGCGCAATTGTCCAAATCTGAGGGTTATGATGTTGTCTTTGACAAACATGGCATTGCCATTCATCACCGTGGCAAACCAGTCGCTACCGGTTCTCTCATCGCTAATAAGAACCTTTACAAGCTCGACGTGTCATCATTCCGCCTTGATTGTCCGCGTGGTCCTGACATGCAAACAGACGCCACCTCTCTCATGTCTTCCTTGTTCGACATAGATACCTCACGCGCTGCCGCCTTCCTCTCTGTTCGTCCTCCTACACTTGACACCTGGCATCGCCGCTTCGGACATGCAAATAATCAAACCATCCTCAACGCCGCCCGTAAACGTCACACCACAGGTATGCGCGTTGATCTTTCGGTTGCTCCTCGTCGTTGCGCATCATGCTTACTCGGGAAACAGACTAAATCGTCAATTCCTCGAGTCCGCAGCGGCGAAAAGAGCAACCGTAGATTACAACTCGTTTATGTAGACCTGTCCGGCCCCAATTGCGTTACCCAGAATGGCAATCGTTATTTCATGCATTTCGTTGACGACTACAGCAGTCATCCGTGGGCTATCAACCTGAAGACGAAAGATGGTGCATTGCCTGCCTTGCAAGCTTGGACGCGACGTGCTGAAGCTGAATCCAACTGTCGTGTTGACTGTTTCCAGTTCGACAACGGTGAATTGAAGTCCCACGCGCTAATCGCGTGGTGTGAGGCAAATGGATATAATTATCGTTGGACCGCCCCACATACCTCGCAGCACAACGGACGTGTCGAACGTATGCATCTGACCACGATGAACAAGGCCAGGACCATGCAGATTGACTGTGGTGCTCCCGAAAACCGTTGGGACGTTTTTGTCGAAACTGCAGCTTATCTCGGAGCGCGAACCCCCTCAAGGACCATCGGCTGTACACCTTACGAACTGTGGAAACTCAAAAAGCCGGACGTCAGCCACCTACGCGAAATCGGGTGCCGGGCTTTCGTCTTGGTGCAGAATGAACACAACCCAAAGACACGCCCCCGCTCCATTGAGTGCATTTTAGTTGGCTACACCCCGCATTCCAAAGCTTATCGCTGTTTGCACAAGCCTACCAACAAACTTATCGACTCCATTAACGTACAATTTATCGAGAAGAAGGACGATATAGATGTCCTCTACAAACCCGGGTGCGTTCTTCCTTCTGAAAGCGATTGTCCCGCCCCCTTCGTTTCTTCTACTTCACCTGTATCTGAGTCTTCTCAACCTCTACCTACCATACCGTCGTCGTCTACAACGTCCACTCCTCGCATATATACGCACCCCGCCCTCTTCCCCATGCCAGTGTTGCCCTCGTTACCTAGCATCACCATTCCCCCACCTCTTGATCTGCCTTCCTCCGCTCTTGGAATACCCGATGTCGTCTCCACCCCCAGTCGTCCCGTCCGTCCTCATACCAAACCCCCGTGGCACGCGTTTGACGTCGGTGATGAGCCGACGGATCGTGTGGCGAAAGCCACCGCCGCTGCCCACGAATCGGGTGTTCGGCTTAAGGAGGAGCGTCGGCGTGCAAAACGCTACCGGCGCGACGCTTCTGTGGCGATGCGAGATGCCCTGTGTGGTGATTCACCTGGGCTCTCCGACAGCCATCAAAGGCGTACGGACAATGACAGGTTTGACGCACTAGCGTCAACTGTCAATGGTGCACTCCTCTTGTCGGCGCTGGATGACGCTCTGCAGTCCGAATCTGCCACACCGGAGCCTAGTTCTCCTGGAGGTGATGAGCCAACTCTAAAGCAGGCACGTGCGTCGCCACAATGGGATCAATGGCAATCGGGAATGCGGGATGAGATGAACAGCTGGAAAGACATGCACGTCTATACCCGTGTTCGGCGCTCTGATGTTCCTGCGAGCCGGAAAATCCTCCGTGGTAAATGGGTCTTCCTACTCAAACGTGACAAGCACGGCATGCCTGTCCGCTACAAAGCGCGACACGTCGTCCGTGGCTTCGAACAAGAGTTTGGAGCCGATTTCTTTAAGACCACGTCGCCCACGGCGAGGACTGAATCACTTCGCATTCTTGCCCATATTGCCGCTGTCAATAACTGGCCTTTGCATCAGATTGATGTAAAGACTGCTTTCTTGTACGGCGTGCTGGAGGAAGATGAAGTGCAGTTTATGGAGGAACCCGAAGGCTTCGAATCAGAAGACGGTGATTTCGTCTGGCGTCTCGAAAGAGGCGTGTATGGATTGAAGCAGGGTAGTCGTGTCTGGAATAAGACAATGCACCGCGAAATGGTCAGTATGGGCTTCACTCGCCTCGGCAGTGATACATGCTTGTACTACCGTCGCACCGACGACGGCGTGATCCTAGCTGGAGTACATGTCGATGACTTTCTCACCGCAGGAAGCTCCATCGCATTGCTTGAGTCCTTTAAGGCACAGCTTCGAGAGCGTTGGAAGATCTCGGACCTCGGCGATGCTACCTTTGTTGTAGGTTTAGCCATCGACCGAGACCGAGAAGCCCGTACTGTATCCCTTTCACAGACGGCGCTCATCGACCGCATTACTGCGGAGTTTGGCCAGTCCGATGCTTGGCCCAAACGTATACCTATGGATCCATCCTGCGTGAAAACGCTGCGCCGACCTCATGACGGACAGCCTCTCTTGTCCGCAGAGGAGCGTGCAGACCTTCTCAAGCTGCCCTATCGCTCACTCGTCGGTTCCCTCATGTATCTCGCGACCGGCACACGTCCTGATATAGCCCTAGCCGTTTCACGCTTGGCGCGCTATCTTGACTGTTACCGCCGTGAGCACTGGACCGCTGCTCTGCATGTGGTCCGGTACTTGAAGGGAACCCGGAACATGAAGCTCGTCCTCGGCGGACATTCTGCGCCCTCCCTCTTGGGTTGGTCAGACTCGTCATGGGCTGATTGCGTTGATTCACGCAAGTCCACTGGTGGCTACGCATTTACCCTGGGCCAGGGGCTCGTCAGCTGGTCATCACGAAAGCAGACCCTGACCGCGTTGTCCTCGACTGACGCGGAATATATCGCGCTCAGCGAAGCATCGCGTGAAGCCAATTGGATCCGTCAATTATTGGCTGAACTCTCCTTACCTTCGGCCTCTCCTTCTCCCATATCTACTTCTCCGTCCTCTCTCCCTCCGTTCGCGGAATTACTTTGTGATAACAATGGCGCACTCGTCTTGGCCGAGGATGCCGCCTTCCATTCCCGTTCTAAACACATAGACATTAAATACCACTATATTCGCGACTGTGTCGGACTTGGTACTGTACAAGTTAAACGAGTTCCCACCGTTGACAATTTGGCTGATGCCTTCACTAAACCCCTTCCTTTTCCTGCCTTCTCACGCTTCCGTACCATGATGGGTGTCCAATAGTTACCCGCGTTTCGTGCGAGGAGGAGTGTCCGGAACCCTATCCACATCTTTTTCCCTTCTTTTTTCTTTTTCCCCTTCCTTTTTCCCGGGACTATCGTGCTCAGGAGGAGTATCGCTATGGGTTTCCTATTCACGCGCACTCACGCTGTTTTTTTCTGATCGTTTCCGCCACTGTTCGCGGCGAGGAGGAGTGTCGGATTTCATCGCGTGACTGGTACGCTCACGTGCTTGTGATATCCGATCAAACCCATTTCGATCTCGTATATAAGACGTAGATAGTTCCTTTTCCCTCCCTCAGTCCCTTACGTTGCACTAGCACGTTGACTGAGGTGAGTCGCGCGTATGTACACGTTCCTATTACTATACTCACATGTACCTAGCTCGCCGTGTACGGCGTTAGTAGGTCAGTATAAATGCAGTCCCTTACGTTGCACTAGCACGTTGACTGAGCTCGCCGTGAACGGCGTTTGTAGATTTCAACACATTGTGTTCGCCGTCCACAACTGTGCATCGGATTGATCTGCATGATAGTGCACTCTTAATTGTGAGATAAGCTGGACAATTTATGGTCAGGAAGCGTACAATATACAGCCATCGCCATGAAGCTGAAGCGATATCCGGGAGCTCCAGGTCAACTGACCGCGAGCAAAATCGATCAGAGATCGATCGCACATATCATGACTCATATTTGATCGCCGCGTCTACGAAGTAACCGGCATGATGACGCACATTTATTGATCACTATTTGCTTTCTCATATTTCGTGTATTTCATTTCTCTGCTTTCTACTTTCGCGATCTCTTTGTATACAGCTGGGCTTCGGAAATTTACTTACTTCTGAGTACTGGAGATGAAGACTGCCCTGATTCTGGGATCTACAGGCCAGGTTGGCCAGCATCTACTAAAAGAGTTGCTTGCTTCCCCACATTACAACAAAGTTGGCGAGTTCGGTCGTCGTGTCACGAGTCTTGAGATACTGTCTACGGGGAACGAGAAACTCGAGCAGCACAAGATCAACTTCGACAAGCTTGACGAGTCGGGTCTGAAGGATGGATACTGGGATGACATCTACATCACGTACGTAGGCTGTTGCGCTACTGGGAACCGACCCTCGACTTTAAATTTTGTTGTTCTTCTGTCAGGCTCGGTACAACGCGTAAGGCTGCCGGCAGTGCCACGGACTTCGAGAAAATCGACAGAGAGTAAATTATTTATTTTCCCTTTTCTGTTGAAAAATTAGTGTGACATCTTTCTGCATAGGTTCGTCCTGAATGCTGCCAAAGAAGTGAAGAAAGAAGACCCCGCTCGCCCTCAACGCGTTCTCTACGTGTCGGTGCGTCCGCCTGGCTGATTAATCGTTTCTCGAACATTCATGCCACATATCTACCGACCAGTGTCCCAGCCCGAGCTCTACGTCAATGTTCCTCTACCCACGGTGAGTCTAGCTCACGTTAGCGCTTTCATCATTGGCTGCCGTTGTCCGTTATGTCGGTCATATCTCAGTTTCCAGTCTGTGCGCTGGGCGTACATGTCATATCCCAAGCTTATTATATGTCATTCTGTCACTATTGTTCTGCGCTCCATAATACGCCTGATTTTATCTCTGGTCTGGCGCTTGGGCGTATCTATGGCTGAACGACTGACTAATGCACTTCTTTTACTCACCGGCAGGAGCAAAGGTCTCACTGAAGAGGGCCTCACTAAGTTTGGGTTCAGCGAGGCCATCATGTTCCGTCCCGGAATGCTTCTTGGCGTCCAGCGTCCTGACGCTCGCTTTCTGGAGAGCGCTGCAACTAGGTGTGCTTCCTTTTTCTGCAGGTTCTATTTTCTATCACCGCTTCCACCGACTTTGTTGTTTTATCATTTTTCAATCGTAACACTCCATCTTCCCAATTTCCCCTCGTTCTATCCTTTTGCTAACGTTGATTGTATATCTCCTGATCGTCCAACTCACAATCATCCTCCATTTTCTGTAGTGTCATGAACACCTTCCGCCTCACACGCGTCAGCAACAGCCTTGGTGCACAAGTTAGCGATGTCGCCAAGGCTATGATCCTTGCTGGTACGTTGGGCGCGGCCCACCTCCCTGCCTGCGCCAAAGCGTTCAAGACGCCCTTCGGTGCGACCGCTATCGGGAACGCGGGGATCGTTGCGATGGCCGCCGAGACGAAGGAGGAGGCGTCGCAGTCGTAGGATTACGTGCCTGTTTTTTTTCCCTCTGGTCATCCATGTCTCCTGAGCAGGATTTTTCCACTTGACATAATGCGAATGTGTTCTACATTTAGTTATTCTTGTGTATAAGTAGTTTGTAATATATTGTCTATTTGGTTTCTCTGTACATTGCACACGACATAATTCCTTGGACGATTTGGCTCCCGTAATGTTTTCTTTTTCCATCTCACCTTTCGACTCGGACTCAGGAAAAGTGCCAAGAGGCACGGCTTGCCAACTTCCATGGGAAATGGTTTACATTGCGGATCCAAAAAGATACATCAGGAATGTGGTAAATGCAAGAAAATGCAGGGAAGGCGCGTTTATACGCGAACAGAAAAGAAGGAAGCAGAAACAATGAGAACAGAAGCAAGACAAACGGCACGCACGACAAATTGCAAGGAATCAATTAGACGAATGAAGGGGAAAAACGCGAAAAAGGCGTCGGCGCAGAAAAACCACCACAACAGCCAGCCAAAAACCATAGATTATTTTTATATTTTTCCCCGTTTTTTTTGTTATAAAGTGGCGCAACATATGGCGCTCTTTCCCGTCTTTCCGACAACAAGATGACGGCGACAGCTTCGCAACACGAAGCGAAAAATGAAAACCAAAGCGGTTCAGACGGTTGGCAGGCGAGCTAATTTCATGGACGTTGCGAACCGTATATGGCTTAGGCGCAGGACCTCTATTCGATACACTCGAGGGCCACATAGACATGCATCGGAAATAGGGCTTCATCGCGTCGAGTATCCCAGAGAATGCAGCGCCCGTTGAACACGCACATCGAATCCAAGGCCGCGCGCTCTCTCCTCGCCAATGGCCACGCATAATTGCTCGGCATCCACGTGAGTCAGCGGGCTCAAATACGCTGCTGTATCTTCGTCTGCGAAAGAAAAAAATCCAAGGATGCCCGCAGGTCGTAAGCACAAAGGCACTCCACAAACGGAAGACTCACCACTAGGCTCAATACCCTGCGGACCAATACACACAGTGTTATCCAGCCGTCGACTAATGAGATGGAGGTCTTCGCAAGATTGATCGCGGCAGATACCGCCACCAGGAATCTCGTATTGGCAAATCCTCTTCGATGGATCCAATAACTTGCTTGCTGTTGCCAGTTGTAAGGGCCGTAGGTCAGGTATGGTCGATGTTTGCGGTGCCGGAAGGTCGTGTTGTCGATCTTGCTGTGAAATTTGAGTGTCGGGCGACTCGTCGTCCGCCTCATCAGGAAGGGATTTGGACAGTCGGAGGGGAGAAGGGTGGGTGGACGAGGCTATCGAAGACTCGGAAGGGGAGGGAGGGGGAGCGTCATGAGCTATGCTACCAGTACTACTTGTATCTACATACGCAGTACCCAAAGCACTACCTAAGCCACTCTTACCATCTAATGAAAGCTGTAATAGAGGATAGCGAGCAAAAAGTGAATTGTAGATGGCGAAACTACTGTAACTACCATTTGAATTGATTGGCTCGCTAGGATGACTAGCCTCGCCAACCTGGGCAGTGGAGACATCAGGACTAAGAGTCTGTAAAAGTGTCGTGTTATGCTCTTTGAGCGACTGATTGTCGGTCAACGCATGCGAGCGCCAGCCTAGTCGTCTCGGAAGGGGTCGTCGAGGGTGCTGCAAATGTGAGTTATGATATAATGCTATCGGCAAAATGCGTACCCCAGAGGTCGAAGGCGATGTGACATCCCCGGGATCTTCGGCGGCAACCGATAAAACCGACGAAGTTGCGACCGTTGGTGTTGACAACGTAAGCATAGGTGCAGTCGGCGTTGGCATTGATACAGACAGTGAAGGACTCAGGACTGATGGCGACGGCGTCACTTCTGTCGACGATGTTGAATACTCTTGCGTGCCGATAGTATGCTGTTGTGATGAAGAAACCTAGAGACACAAAAGACACGTACAAAAAGCAAGCAAGAATATAAAAAAGACGACACATTGCATTGAATACAACAGCCGAATGTGAAGACGCAAGAGAAAGCGCAACACCAGATGGCAGTTGGCATGAGGAAGGGGAAAAGCAAAAATGTCGCGTCAGGCAACGGGAGATGGCCAGCCACAAGAAATAGTTCTTGCCACTTGAGATAAACGGGTCTGCAAAGGCGGCCCTGAAAAATCGAATACAAAAAAGAAAAAAAAAAAACAAAAAGCATCAAGGAAGAATAAAGAAAACCGGAAAGGGGTTTAGAAAATTTAGTCAGGCTTGCTTGACTGCCAATCTGCTGCAAGTAGACGATGCTTGCCTGGTCCAGGAACAACAGCGGTCATCAAGTGGTCGGTGGCCGATGGCAAAACACGCTTGTGCGGATGTGCTGGAGGCATTAATTCATCTTCACGTTCACGCTTGAGGCCTACAAATCAACGCGGACGATGTGATTAAAGATAATCAGCTGTTGCTTGAACCAAAATGAAGCGTAGAAATAAGAACCGATTTCGATGTTTGGTCCGGTGATGTTCTGATCGTTACTAATGGAGACAGCACCGTTGGAGGACGAAGACACTGTTGGCGTCACCGAACCTGGCGTGAAGGACGCTGGTGTTGAAGACGAAGACGGAACGGAAACTGGCGTTACGGACACCGGCGTCCGTGCACTGAAAGGCGAAAGGCCTGGAATTTCGTTGTCACCAAATCCTGCAAAACCACTGAAGTCCATTCGTATAAGAAATCCGACCAAAACTTACCCTCCGCAGAACCCTGAGCTACAACATTAGAAGTGCTGGATTCAGTTTCTTGTGTCGAGACAGTCACGCCGCCCGATCGCTGAGCACGCCGCGATTCCTAAAACACCAGAAAAGTCGTAAAGCATGTCTACTACAAGACAATAAAACCATACCCGTTCTAACTCCTTTTGCTTGATCATCTCTTTGATCCTGCGAATGCCTTCGTTGAGACGCTCAGCCGACTCTTGTGCAGACGTGCTAGAACTGGGCACGCTCTTTTCACGTGACGAATACCGTCGACTAAGGGGATCGCGATAGTCGCGTAGGGATGCAGCGCGGGCACTCTCTGTTTCGTCGTCCTCGTCACCACTCGTGTCGCTCAAATCAATCACATAGCGACGACGTGCAGGCACGTGAGCAAAGCTCACGGCACTACCTTGCCTCTTTGGCGACCCGATGCGAGAGGAACGAGTAGATCCGTCGTTACGACCATCCACGAAGTCAGCAGCAACCATCCGCTGTTTTGGACCACGTCCGTTCGTAGTTCGACTGGCGTCGTCGCCCGACGATTGCACTGGAGAACGGCCTACTGGAGGATCAATAAGTGTCGAGCTACCGTAAGACACAGAGCTGTCGGCAGGAATGGCATCACTTGACGGCGAAATAGTTGTCGAGACCGAGGTGGTAAGAGGATCGACCACGCGACTAGGGAACAGAGGGTGTTGTTGGCCGCTCGAGGCACTAGATGGCGTAGAATCCTTGCTCATCGATGAATTGAGACGAGAATGGCTCAGACCGGGGATTTCATCCACATCCATGGCGTCACCAGCGAACGATTCCACTTGTGCGTTACTTGAAGGCGAACCAGCCATGACGGTATCTCTCGATGCAGGCCCACTGATGCTGTTGAGAAAATCATCCACCGCTAGCAAAGGTGCAAGCTGGGGAGTGGGGGCGGCTATTGCTGCCGGGGACACTATGTCGACGTCATGAGTGCCGTTTGTGGCACGAATAGCAGACGACGAAGCGGGACTCGCATCTCCATTCGAAGCAGTTGCTGACGTTTGCTTCTGTCTTCTAGAGGCAAGCGCGGCCTTCTTGCGGGCAAGTAGTTCATTCCTCCGTTGTCGCTCAATACCATGCAGGTCGGTCGTGGACTCGCTTGACTGAGGTGCACTAGACGAAGCCATGGAAAGCGGAGACCCGAGTGTCGACGGCTTGATGGTACTTGGACTCATTGCAGTGGCAGGTTTCCGCGGTAGTGGATGCCTTTGCGCTGCTGTCGAAGCTGAAGTGGCAAGCACAGAGGGATCTAACGGGAAAGGGGCAAGACCAGTCGTATCCAGATTCGCGGGCAGTCGGAGCCTGAGCTCGCTGAAGACGTAGAAAATTATTTCACGAGATACACCGAGCCCGAGAATATCCTCAGGCTGTACACCCCAGCCAAGAAGATCGAGAATTATATCTTTGGCAGTGTCATACTGAGATTGATTCACTGAAAATTTTTATCGCCTCTACAATCCAGCAGGTGGAAAAAGACATTACGCACTGGCAAGACCAGGTCGGACATAATCCTCATCAACAATATATCGATTCGGAGGAATGACTGGTGAAGTGGGTATCGCTGCAGGGGGCGGTATAGGCGGTGCTGGTAGCGGTATTGCTGCCCTGCTTGACGCAGAAGCGCCTGGCGTGGTTGGAACCGACATTCTATCTGCAAAAGACGACGAAGTAGATAACACAGTAGCTGATTTGGGCAACGCTGGTTCAAAGTTGGGCTTCGAGGGCAGCGTCAATTTCGGTCGTTGCTTGAACGTCGTAGTCGCATCTTCTGCATCGCTGATTTCTCCTTCTTCACGTTGAGTTTGATCCACGGACGGCTCAGATGTTGACGAGCACTTCGTGGCTGGAGATGCAGAGGCTTTGCTGCCAGGCCCTGCCATTGGCTGGGGGAAATCGTCCGTCGGCGACACTACAGATGCAGATACGGGGGAGTCATTAGAGCCATAATCAAGCTGCACCGATGCGCTGGACTGTGGACGAGGCGGCAAAGACGCCGGATGAATTTCCGTCAGCTTGCGCGCCCTTTTTCTGTGAATCGTCTTCAACGCGGCCAGCCGCAAAGACGATGGATCCATAGACGACGAATCAATAGATGAGCTGGCCTGCTGGCCACTAGATCCAGAAGGGTCCGACATTTTTTGATAGCCAGATGGCAGGAGGAAGCAAGAATATGTTAGTAAATCGGACGACGCAACTCTTTGTACAAAGTTCGATGGAAAGCACATACAAACAAACTCAATTTCAGGCACGTTGATCCTGCATGCTGGACTCGAGTACATAATTCATACAATCCAAAAAAAATACATCGTTGCACAGTGTATGTACATATGAAGCTAAAATGCAAACTCCACCGCATGCGAATTTCTCGTTATCTCATCCGGACATGGCACCGAGAGACATCCCAGCCTGTATCTTTTCGATCAGCGCACGCTTCATGAACTGTTCCTCAGCAAGAACACGCGCAGACTGGAAAAAGGAACCGTCAAAAAACTACTCTGTATCACAATGGGACTACACACTCTGAGGAATCTCTCCAGATCAATACGACCAGCCGTTAGCGCACGATGAAGATGGTACATCGTATCCTCAATCGCATTGTCCTCCGCCACAAGGTTGATCAGTCTGCATCATTTTGCCAGCTCATCGGACGCCAAAACAAAAATTCAGAAAGCGGTGTACGCACTGATTATGTACGATGCTCGTTCCACAGACGAGCTCATCTACTTCCGGCTCGCCGCGTGCACGCACGCGCTCCAGTTCGCGCTCCGCGTCTGAGACAACCGTGCCAACGCGCGCGCGCACGCTTACACACACGTCACGCACGGCCTCAAGTCGTCCACGCTCGTCGCGAATGGCCGCCTCACCTTGCAGAAGATCCGCTTGCATCCCTCGGAGACGCTCCGCGTCGAGAGAGAGCGCCTGTGTCAGCGACGCAAGCTCTGAGGTCAACTTTGCATGCACAGCTGCATGCAGAGACAAAAGTTCTGGATTTGGGGGTCGTGGCGGTGGCGGTGCAGCTACTGGCGCTTCAGAAACGTCAGCCGCGTCACCGTCGAGAAGGTTTGGAGGTGGTGCCCGCGAAGTACTTTGAGGGGACACAACTTCAGACGGAGGAATTGGAACTGGAGGTGGCGGTGGTGCTGGTGGTGACGGTACCGGCACCTGCGCGGATACAGGATGTGATACCAGCTGTGTTGACGGAGCAGGCGGTTGCGGCACAGGTGGGGGAGGTCGACGCGGCTGGAGGAAATCTGCAGGGGAAAAGACAGCCGTGGCTGTGGACGAAGGAAGTGGGGATGACAGTGGCAATGACTCTTTCTGTTGCTGCGAAGAAGATCGTGTTAAAGACGAAGATAAAGCGACAGTGGGCGGTAGTGGAGGACTACGAGGCAACCACGGTGAATTAGACAGGGTAGAATCTGCAAGACTTGCGGTATACTGAGGGCTTGCAGCATATCGCGGCCCCGAGGTATATTGCGGTGGAGGCGGCGGGCGTTCTGGGACAGGGGGGGAATTATTTGCATGAGAAGGACTAAAATCCATTGCTTGTGAAGTCGTTGACGCTGCTGAAGGCGCGACACTCTGCGACCCGACAAATGCAGGTGGCGGGATTCCAGGCTTAGGTGGCACGGGTGGCGTCGACCCAGACAGGGTCTGCGCAGGCCGTGTGCTCGATGACGGTGCTTCTTCCGTGGGCTTCGCATAGACAGGCGGCTCCCTGGAAAACTGATCCTGCATAGCCTCAAGTAGCGCGCTTATATTGCATGCCTGGCACGGCGTCCGCCGTGAGCATCAGATCGCAACATCTAGAAACAGCAATCTACCTCTGGTTTCTTCTCCCAATCCATGATATACGGCAAGCTCAACCGCCCGCTAACATCGAGATGCTTGCTAGCCTTCACGATCATGTCACTGGTGGGTACCACGTAGGACAAGGGCGCGATCCTGGGGAAGTCGTGTGGTATCCACAGTGAGATGGGGATGTTGTATGCCGCTTGTCTAAACGATATCGGTAAAAGACCATGAACGCATAGCAACAGTTGCGTTCGCCCATCGTCGTATGCTAAAGATTACAATGCGCTCAGCTCTGATCCCCCTCGCACGCTTCGTGAAGGGGCTCACTGTACACATCTGTCTTGGGTCGCAGGGTGAGAAATCGATCCAACGCAGCGTTCACCTGTGAATATACGCGCTCCTTTTGTGTGTATGGCAATGCGTGTACATTCTGTCGAAGCCACCTTTGTGTGGGAGTCTCTGCCATTATATCTCGCGTACGTCAGGTGATGGTGAACCTCACAAAGCTGTTAAGAACAGGTCGCGATTGATGTCGATAGCCGCAAATAAATCAATAGCTTCAGTTCTGTTGAAACACCAAAAACACCAGCGAATGCAAAAAATATATTCGTGTTATCCGATGAAGCGGTATCAAGCCGATAATCAGAGAAGTACGTTCGCGGTGGTTCTCAAGTTCACTGGAAGTACGATACTACGCGATGAGTCACAGGCGCCGTCATAATTCAAAAACTTCCTAATTAGGAAGTCACTGTAGACAAAGCAAGCTCCGCACTTTTTCACACATGCTTATATCACTGGGAAGCTCTGACTTCGTCAGATCTAGACCTTGCGAACAGGTGTTGTTTTTCCAGTTAAATACTTGTTTGACTTTAACTGAGATATATAATGAATTTTGATGTTTAAAGAGGTAGAAGTGATACATATACATAATTTGGGGCATCATCCATGATGTCGAATAATATGTTGTTTACTATTTGTGGACATTCCTTGAGTCAGGTTGTTTCCTTCAATCAATGTGGTGGCATCGGCTGATAGTCGATGTCTAATGCAAGGCGAGTGTGCATCTGGAAGACGGTTGTTTGATCGTTTTGGTTTTGGAAGGTCTTTTTCATCGTTTCTGTTTGCAATGGTTGTCTTTTTCTTTTTCTTTTTATCCTTGTATGTTCAGTCAAAGCGAAACATTGGTTGACACAAAGTTGAAACAGTAGTGTTGTGGTCTGTAAGATGAACGGGTTTTGCTTTCATTGTTGCATGAATTTATTTATATACTCACACATTTTAATATACTCTCGACTTTCGACTTTTTTGTCGAAGTATCGTTGAACGATGGTGCATTGGTTTTCTGTAAGTGAATTGGTGTCTTTGCCATTGAAATGTCTTTGATAACTTCACGACATGGAGTACGCCTTGAATGGAATGCGGTAGCCATTCACAAACATTGTCAAAAAGTGCAAGAGATGCTTTTTGTTTGGTGAGCAGAGGACAAGATCAAAGATAGGGACCTAACAATCATCGAGCGGTTAGGGTTCATTATACGAACGACAAAAAGACTAACTCTGTTGTAGATATGCAGTCACGATGTGCAAAGGAAAAAAGAACATAGGGGATGACCTACCACGGGAGCTCGAGATGGCAATAGGTGCCAAAGTGATGATAACAAAGAACTTGAACATCAATGCCAGAATAGCAAATGGTTCACGTGGAACAGTTGTCAAAAATTTCCTGGATCCAGATGAAGGAGACTACAATGAAAGCCAAGGGATGGTCAAGCTTACACATCCACCAGTGTGCATCTTAATACGGTTGGAAAGAACGAACGCGCCTTGACTTGAAGGACTACAAGAAAATGTAGTCCCAATCCAACCATCGCAGCAGATATTCAAGATACATGTCAAAGAAGGCAAGAATATGACAGCCAAAACCGTAAAACACAGCCAGTATCCGATGACACTAGCGTACACATTCACAGACTATTATTCAGAAGGTAAGACCACAAACTGTTAAAAAAGAAGCGCTAACATGATTCAAACATACAGGACAAACCCTTACATCTGTACTAGTAGATATTGCAAAACCACCTACAGGCCAACCATTGAGCCTGTTCAATCTGTATGTTGCTTTATCCAGAAGCGCGGGACGTCACATGATCAGGCTATTACGAGACTTCAATAAAAGCATATTTATTGAATGAAAACACGATCTAGCACTGGTACAAGAAGATCAGCGGTTGGAATTGCTTGATAGGAGAACGACTAACATGTGGAATAGCATAAGGCGTCCAAATAGATAACTGTATATATGAAAGACCAATACCTTCTATAAACACCAATGACAAATGAATGAGGACCACAGCATGTCAAAATTGCACACAAACAAAGTCAGGGAACACTATCGAGGTTGGCAGACAGACAACATGGTCCCGCTCACAGACAATGACAATGGTGAGTGCTAAAGAACATCTGCAGATGAACATGGTGATCAAAGGCTTGGTGTTACGCTGAAGTACCCAAGATGTACAGGAGGAGGAAGGAAAAGGAAGACACCCCATCAACAAAGAATAGTTGAATAAATAACAACGAGTGAAGAGCACAAGAAAGATCGAACCCGAACGATGGAAAAATGATTCCGCCAAGAATGGTTCCGCCAACAATGTCAACGTCCTATCCGCCCTCCCACGGCGAACGTAAGACGAGATGACAGAAGAAAAGTGATTGACCTAGCAAATGTATGAAGCACGTGGATATCTCCGACGGATCATTTGATGCAACGAAAAGCCTGCCACTTTTGACCCTGGAAGACCTTACTTCGCAAGGTAAATTCACATGTCCACTTACTGAATACAATACATGACATTACAGCAACCGTCGTAAAATACACCTTACTTGGAGTAATAATTGGTGGGGGGGAACATGGGTGGCTTGCGTTCTTAAAATGTTGTCCACAAAATGGAACGGGGTATTCCGACACTGCAGTGGAATGGAGAAAAGACTAGGGCGACGAAATCACCATATCATGAGGGAGGATCAGACAGCAACGGTGTCGTTTCCGTGGGTTCCTCCGTTGGTGAATTCCTGGGTGAGGTTCCGCGAGACACCCGCGTCGGGGTGATAGGAACATCTTCCGAGTGCCGTTCATGATAAGGCTGCGTGACGTCTGCCTTGCATATGGGACACTAGCAAACAAACGTGAGCAAAAAGCCGTAGATGTGTCAAATAAAAGCCTCACTAATTTCTTCCTCTGAATGAGCCATGTGTCGACTTCATCCAGATGGAATATATGGTGACACGGTAGCACACGCACTTTGTCGCCGGCCGCAAACTCGGAAAGACATATTGCACACTCAGATTGCGCTTCAAACCACGGCTGTTCCACAGGAGGTATGGATGAGGATGACGCAGCGAGGTCAACAGCAGACCTCGTATCTGTGCCAACGGCATCGACGTCTGCGGGCCGACCGTCATCCACATGCTCGTTGGCAGAGTGCTCTTCTAATGGATTCTCCCGATCCGATGGAGGAACCTGCGCCTCCAGATCCGGTACCCGCCACACCGTCGCCTTAGGGTCTTCGTCTCCGGTATGTTTCTCCCAACCCATGCCCGTCCATATCCGCCACGGGAGACTCCGTACAACATCCTCTGGAGCCCGATCCCGCTGGGCTGCGCGGACAGCACGGAAGCGGTGTATAAGCAACGTTACGAACGTCAGAACCGACGGAAGCAAGAGAATAAATACGAATGTCACAATCGGTCTGCGCGAACATGTCAGTTAAAAAGGCAGAAATGCGCGCGTTCTCACGTACGAGTACCATTCCCATGCAGAGTACTGTGAAGTAATGAGTACAGAGAGTGTACGAAGGCCTGAATGCGAAGTGTTTGAATTTGCGATCTGTTTGCTTAAATGTTGGTAGTCCGAGTATTTGATGAACGTTGATGCAATGTGCACGTCCGACGAGTCTTCTGTTCATGGGCGTGAGAATCAAAGACAACTAAGCAACATGCGGTGGTCACTCACCCGGACTGTACATGTTAACGAGCGTATCAGGATATCCTGATATGTCCGGATCGTCTCCACCCACGATGACGGCACGGGCACCGAGGCGCTGACCTTCGCGCACTTTACTCACAAACTCGCACCGGCCACGCTGCACAAGAGCAATCCAAGTCTCCTCTGGGTCTAGCTCCTTGTCGCTCAGCTTGCAAAGCGGCGGACAGCCCCAGTTATCGGCAGTATTGTTGGAGTTGCATGGAACGGTGAATGAGGACAGAGGAATCACGTATCCAAGTATCGGATCGATGATCTGAGCTCCAAACGCGGCTGTTCATTGCAATTTCGACGTGAGTTTGCGTATTCAATCCTCGATACGAGACCATGCGTACCTGGTCGCGATGCGAAAGAGAGCACAGGCGTGCGGTCGACGATCGACACCGTGCTTTCCGCGCCCCATGCCCAGCCCAAAAGCCAGCTTTTCTCACTCTGGATGGTGAGAAAAGTGTCGGCGACGAATTCGAACGGGTTAACTGAGCATACTAGTTTGGATATGAATAACCAGAAGACGATGTGTGTCAGCTGCATGTGGCGCTGGGCGGTCTTGTAGTCCCGCGTCAGGTATGTGTGCGTCAGGTATTGACACTGGAAACGGGATCCACCTGGCCTGTATATATAAAGAAGAGTCAAGAAAAAAAATAGGTGTATGTAGGTCCGGGGTAGCAGCTGCAGCAAACACAGATGGAACTTCCACCGATCACTCCAGGCCCAGACGCCAAGAGGCCCCAGACGAGAGACCTGCGATCCAATAGCCTCACGCTCGAAAGACCAGCCTCTAGCTGGTGACAGTAGAATATTCGAAACGCGCCAAACGATGGTAAGAACAGAGATAACCTCAACGACTTGAATCGCAGTAGCGATCTGCCAGTGGGCAAGGGAATCCTGTCGAGTATGACTCACCTTATGTAAGCTTCCATATGCGTCGAATTACTTGCTCTCCATATCTGACTCACATTTTTGACCTTTTCCTTTTTATCATAGACAGATTCTCAGAGTCGTTGACATCCTCCATTTGCTAAGAAGACTATAGCTAAGATATCGGGACCACTCAGAATTCTTGTAAAACTATCACATATCTGTTACAAGTACGGTTATATTTGTGTGTTCTTACAGGCTGTGAGCAGCATATTTGCAATATTCATTGTCGATGATCATGCAGTGGATGATATTACATTCTTTGCTGAATACACTGTACTTTCTCATGGATTACACAACTCTTTATTACTGTACACTGACGTATTCAAACGCAGAGAACAGCTTCATGCAGGTCAACCTGGTTGCATCAAAGTTTCTGCTGTGGCGGCAACTCCACAATCTGCTCAACGCCCGGATAAAGTGGCAAGTTCAGCTCGAACTTTTCTGCAATAGTTCTGTAACATGCAGATTGAGACTTCTTCCGACTTTCGAAACACCATAAAAGCTTACGTTGGGACAAATCGCCCTCCTAGAAAATGTCGGCCGTGGAAAAGGCGTGCTCCCTCCTTCGGCGCCGTTAGGCTCACTAGCACGTCCGGGTTCAGTCCCGTTCCATCGACATTTCCCTGCTCAACATCCCACCCCGACGGTATGTCCACCGACACGATGGGAAGACCAGACTTGGTCAGTTTCGAGATGACACTGTCAAACGGAGGGCGCATGGGACCCTTGAACGAGAAGCCGAATATGGCGTCGAGGATTACGTCGGAGGACGATAAGGCGTTGTCAAATGCTGCGCCATCGACAGTCCTAATGCGCATGTTGTCGCATTGAATTTGAAGACGCTGTCATGAATGAGGGACAGTTTCATTTTCCAAAGAGACATATGAAGTCAACGAACCTTGTAAATGTCCTTGGACCCCGGCTATAATGCATGTCAAGAGACATGAGGGTGTAAGGATGAATGATGTGCTTGCCTTTGGCACGAATACCGTAGGCTTGTATCCGAACATGCCCAGGTGCCGTGCCGCGACCAAGCCGTCGCCGCCTGTAAATCACCAAGTTTGAATCAAGCAAGTTTGTGGAAACTCGTGTATGTGCCTTGATTGCCTGGCCCACAGCAGACAAGTACGCGTGGGTACTTGTCTTTGTGGTACACCGCTGCCAGAGTTTGTGCGCAAGCCAGACCTGCGAGCTCCATGAGCTGCATCAGGCATCTGCATCAGTACTCGCGATCATCTTCTTGACGGAGTTGGCGCCTGCCTGGTCAAGACTGAATGCGCCCGCAGTACTCATCAGCTCTTCATCGATCTATACGGTGCCAGGAGATGAGCTGCAAGGGACGTGATTTGAGACCTCGATTTGGCTGACTTGTTGAGCAATCCTGGCGGTGAGATAACGCAGACTCATGACTGCGATGACGAAGTAGATACTTAGACGAACAAAAGACTCTAGATCTTGAAGCGCAGCAGTGGTCGAGCAAAAGGCACGTCGACGTCGAAGTTACAGCCGCAGTCGACGTTGTTCCCATTTGGAAATCCGGCCTGACCCCCACTTGGCGCCCATGTTGTGACATGTATATCTTTTTTCTCGATCCACAAAATCAACCTCACATTCTGGGCCCTGGCCCGCAATAAGCTGAACTTCTGTGAAGGGAAGGGCATGCCTGACCACCTTTTGCCTAGCCTCCCTTTGTTTTCAAATTGAAATACTAGTAGCGCGTAGACCGCCCAGCCGACGCGCCAGTCACTCGTTTCCCCAAACCAGTCCCTTCTGTCAGCGCTTTCCCGCCGTTCAAGTAGTCCTGCGTGGCCAAATGTGTCGTCTCTACATCGCGTTAACGGCCTTATTTAACGTCTACACACTCGTTTCAGCGTTGAGCGCACCACTTGATGTGCTGAGCTCTCGCGTCCCACTTCACGCACGCGCAAGCACGTCTGTTTCTATAAGTAACAATGGAAATGCTGTATACACCGCCAACGTCACGCTCGGCGGCGTAAGTGTCCGCCTTCTACTTGATACGGGCAGGTGTGGAAGGAAACTATTACTTCTGTGCGCGATACCAACCGTGCTGTACTAGCTCCGATTTGTGGGTCAGCTTTCCCGACGAAACCCCCAATACGAACAGCACGGGTAAGTCCCTCACCCTGGCTTACGCAGTGGGGAGCGCGTCTGGTGCGTTTGTGTCCTTGTCCTGCTCAGTACACCACTAAGACCAGCAGGTACCATTCGCACGGCCGACCTGGAATTCGGAGGCTACACCGTGTCTGACCAGGCCTTTTGTGCGTTATTGATTCGTTTCCCGAGCACGAACCTGATTCCCCTTTCAGTGCTCGTCACTGACGCTAACACGTTCTCTACCAACATCCACACTCAGGGCTACGACGGCGTTCTCGGCCTAGGCCCGAACAAGGGCTCTGCGATCCTTGATGAGCTCGATGATAACTCAGGCGACACCATGCTCTCCCGCATATTCCGCAACAACCCCACAGACTCAGATTACATCTCCTTCCTTCTCCCCCGCAAGAACGATCCATCCCAAAACTTCACCGGCCAGTTCACCATCTCGGAAGTTGTCTCTGAGTTCTCGAACATCACCTCGCAAAACGAAATCGATGTTGAGACCGTGCTCGAGCTGCTCGAAGCGGGTGAGTATGTTGTACTTTTAAAGCGTTTTCGTGCGCGCCTTACGCCATGCAGAGCAACACTGGCAAGCGCTTACAGACGCGAATCGTGGTATCATTGGCCCCGACGGTGAGGTCATCCAATACAGCTCCCTTGTGCCGAAGGCTCCAGACGGCCAACTCGTCGCTGTGTTTGATTCTGGATTTACCTTCAGGTATGTCGTGTTTCATGGCTTCGTCATTCCCTCCTTCACTTCCCGCAGCCAAGTCCCCCGTGCTATTTCCGACGCCATATATGGACGCGTGCAGAATGCTGTGTACGACACTGACAACGAGTACTGGACCATTCCGTGCGGCCAGTTGCTTAACATCACGTTCAACTTTGGCAATACCTCGTTCCCGATAAGTCCGTTGGACACGGTCGATAATAACTTCGGCATCACGAATGCAGCTGGAAAACCAGTTTGCATTGGAGCAGTTAGTTCTGATAAATTTTTGCAGGGCGGGAAGGTTTAATCTGATTCGTGGTTTGCAGTTCCAGCCCATCACAACCGCGTTTTCCGTTTTGGGCAACTACGACATGATCATGGGCATGAACTTTCGTAAGCGCATATCCGTCCGTTTGAACTTATTTCCAACTCACCACCACGCGTTACTGTCGCAGTACGAAACGCGTACACGCTCATGGACTTTGGCGACTGGGCCGATGATACGGATAACAGCGGGCATCCGTATCTGCAGATGCTGCCGATCACCAACGTTGAGGCGGCACATAATGCATTTGTAAAGGAGCGGCTTGGCGGGAACGATACCACGGGCGACTCGCGGTGGTGGCTCGTCCCGGAAGCGGACGCCAAGTCGTCGCCGGTGTCCGCTGAGGAGAAGAAAAAGCTGTACGAGGAGATGATCCTGTCGCGTTGGCCGTACATCTTCGCCGGTTGCTTCGTCGCGCTGCTCCTCATTATCGGTTTAATCGTTTGGCGATGTTGCTGTCGCCGCAGGAAGGACGGTCTGCGCCGCGGTTGCTGTGGGCGCTGCAGGGGCAGACCGAGGAAGGGGGGTCCGTTCGGCCGCGAGCAGAAGGCGGACGCGATGTACCTGCCTCTGCAGACACCCAATCACAGCAAGGTGTCCATTAACAAAGATAGCCAAATATCGCTGCCCATGCCCATGCCTACGCCCTGGCGAACATAATAGCTTTCGTCCTTTGTTACGCAATTGCAGACGGTGGACTTTTTTCTCTCTTTCAAGACGGACGCAGCGGGCTGCTGTGTCGTCTATTATTGTCCCACCCTTCCCATCTTTGTATTAACAGGTGAAGGGGTTACTTTGTAGTCATGCGAACGAAAGCGGTGGGTTACGAGCCTTGCTATTTTGGCTTTCTGTATACCATTTTTAGTTTTCGGACTTCTTGAGAAGGATAGCATGGCCCAACATGTAGGATTGGATAGGAGTAAGTACATAGCCACTGTGGAATTACCTAGGCAAAATAATCAGTGCAAATTTTCTATTTATGCATATAGATGTCTAAATATAAAGATGATGGTGCGTAAATTCCTCCCTCAATTTCTGTGATGCGATAGTACATATAGTGATCCCGTATGGGACGATAAAGTACAGATTATGCAAGATGGCACGAAAGAAGAAAGGCATATTTGCGCACGTTGTACACTACAGAGATAAAGCCGACACAAGCCAGGCTGACGAGACCGTCACATACCCACAAGAATTAAAGCCGATTGACAGTTAAGATGGCAACCCATCCATCTTGCTTTATTCCATGATTGACACCTGTGGAGACATGCATAAGACGGAATACATGACTTGACGCACAAGTGTCTGCTTACCTTCGTTTCCAGGAGGAAGGAGGTCGTTGCGCCACTCAACTTCGGCCTTCCACCATTTACCTTTCCAATGCGATCCGGATATAGCCCGTTCTACAAGCCAGTCGCGACCTAGATACGTGGCCCAAACGTGGACCGACTCGAATTAGCCTCGCAGATGGGAAAATAGTAGCAAAAAATGGACTGACCGAGATTGTATCCGTTCGGGACGATCATATGGTTCTTGCTCGAGTCCTGGGAGACATGGTTCATTCGAAGGAAGGCTCTAACTAATCTGTGCTCGACAAACCTGCTCAAGTGAAGCCCTGACGAAGAAAAATGAGACATCAACCAGAGCATGATATAGCGGGACTCACCCAATAAACCAAGCACCAGAATTAGCCTGAGAACCATTCTGTCGCCATGCTCTGAAGTGTTGACCGCCTGACACCAGGATGATTGAGATTAAGGGTTGTAAAAGGACGTTTCTTACCGGCAAGGCTTTCCCAACATGTGCCCCAGACAGGGAAGTAATACTGACGGGCGAGAATCTGCTCTTCCTTACGCCCATCTCCATCTCCCAAATCGGCCTCATGAATGAACTGGAAACATCATGACTGTTATTTTACAGTTGAAGACGAGATAGACTACATACCCCGTAGTGTATACCCAAGCATTCTTCAGAAAATCCGATAGATCTGCGTCGAACGGTCAGCATCGTTCCCGACCGATGACGGGACGATGATAACGGAGGGCAATATAGAAGCAGAACTGACTACTTGCTCACTTCGAATAATAATGCATCCCCTCCTCCGTCAGGATGAAAGGGTCTGACTTCGCAGAGATGATCACGTTGAGAGGCTCCCCGCAATCACTATTCGTGGCGTACTGTCCCAGAGTTAGCAGGGGTACGCACGTCTAGCAATACAAAATAAGTATACATCGAGGAAACGACCGCCATGAATGCGCGGATCGTGCCAGCCGTTGGGGAACTCTGAAGCGTTATCATCCACCTGCGGCCGATGAGATGGGGCAGAGCTCCACGAAAAGATGGTCTGGAGATCCAAGGGGAACGCAGACGCCAGAGAAAAAAGCACCGGCACGGTGAGAAATAAGCAACGCATGTGCACCAACAGCAACAGACGCGTCGCTCGTCTCTCTGGAAATTTAGAAATAAAATGGAAGAAAAATGAGGAAGGACAGACGTGGCGAGATACAGACGAGGTGGCAACGGCTAAACGGCGCGCCCCTGTGGCTAGAGTACGTCGGCCGTGATTGACCGATTAGGCCACTATGTATTCCTAAAATAGATAACTATCGCGACGGTCACGCGGCTTAGGAACCTCCCGCGCACACTCCTGGTCAATAACAGCCATGTTGTCCCTATGTTACGGGAGGGGGGACGTCGCCGTGAAATAAAGCGGATGCCTCAGCTTATGAGACCAAGGTATTTCAACTTATTTGCACAGTGGGTTCAGATCGTCGAGGAGAGGTAACGGTTAGGCTGGTATTTATTGGTCACACAAACGAACCACGACTCGGATTGCAGGTAAAGTCACACTGTAACGACAAGTCTGTATTAGTTGCTGTTGGTTCTATATGGTGCCCAATTATTCTACTGGCACATTCGTAACACTCGCATACTGGCGCAAGATTCCACGACTTCAGAAAAGTGATCACTGATGTGAGGGCCCGGGAAGACTTGGATACTTAGGCGCGAGTGGCCTTATTTAAGTAAGAGATCATTGGCGACGTTGCAGATTTATTTTGATCTTCTTCAACGTAAGGACATAAAGCTTGAAGCTTAAAGGATCATAGGAATGTAGGTGGAAGCCGAAGCCAAGCACGGGCCCCCCGGCCTGCCACCCACCCAGTTACTGAACATAATGGAGGGAGGGATGGACCAGAGCTGAAGAAATAAAAGTAATCGCACAGCTGTTCCAGTACATACCCGCTGCCACCGCTCTGGAGAAAGATATGTAGAGAACTTTCCCGTTTGAATCATTTCCTCTTTTACTTTACTTGATGTCTTAATTGCCGGTGTCCATTTATCTTAACAATTGGCTATGTATTCAGGATATTCTATACGAGATTCTATACGAGATTGTATTGTACCCAGTGAGAAAGATAGAGTGTAGGTGATCTTCACTGGCTCTCACCTCTCCGACATGAAGCCACAGTGATCGGGACGCCAGGCACCTGAAGTGCCTCCAAAAATTTGACTGTGTAATTACGATTTATTTCGAACGGTGACTCTCAAAATTTCGAAAACAACTGAGTGGTTCTACGCGCATTCAATACCATATACTGCGTGTGCGATGAATGGGAACAAGCTCAGCTGTCTGCAAGCCTTCTATCTTCTCCTGGCCACTTTCCACACGCTTGGCAAGGTCCCACAAATAAAAGTCTACGAGCACGCTGTTTACCTCCGTAAAATCGGAGGGCAGTGGATCAGCATTACTCTCGCCGTCGTCCTCCAGCAATCTGACCATTTCGTCACGAACGCGCTCGACGGCCACGATACTTGCGGCGCGTAGGCTGAGCTCTTCGCGTGAGCCCGACGCCAGTGGAGTGCCTTCTCGCAGCAGACACATGAGAGAGGGCGGGTAATCGAGGATGCGCAGATGCGCGAGGATCTGCGGCACACGGTAGTCCGCGAACATCGTCAGGTCGCCGATCGCGGGCCCAGCGGCCCCTGGAAAGATTGGGTGGGGCTCATCAATGCGCTCTGGATAGAATGCTGCCCATGTTTCGGAAACCATGATTTGCGCACGCTTCCAGATGTAGACTGCGGTTTTTGTAAACAGTTGAGATGTGTCCAACTACGGAAAATGAAAACATAGGAACACTAACTTTTGCGACCGGCGAAGTGATGCTCATCACGGAAGGATGGGAATGTGTCGGTCACGAACTGCACGAGTTGAAGAGCTGTCCCCTTCCCCGATGTTCGCCGCTGGAACTCCTCGATGAAAGAGAAATATGCTCCACCAAAGTTCTGATGCGAAGCCTTGAGACACCTGCCAACCGTACTGACAAACAGAAAAACACACTTGCGTCAATATTAAGCCAACTTCACGCATGATAGCTATGCGTTCTCGAAGCAGCGGTATGTCCTCGCTGCACTGCTCGGCCGGCCGAAACACGTACTCTATTAGCGAGTCGGGACACTGCTCGACAGAACTATAGAATTGTGGGTCGGTGATAGGGATGCCCTCTGACAAGGCTGTGCGGTCATGGCAGATACAGCTATTCAGTTAAATTGTTGCTTCCTCAGGCAAAAGTCCCTCACCTCTATTGAGTGCAGCGACGAGGCTCCAGTATCCAGTGAATGTCTTGGGCATATCCGATGACCACGATTCCTGCCAGGTTACCCCGTAACGCTCTGGGCGACCCTCGAGCACTGACCAGAAGCTGAAGTTGAGCGAGGATACGAGGAATATCCAATCCAGGACGGCTTTGTCGCGAGCTGCATCCCCGTTCGGACACATGTGCAACGGATGAGAGCGCCATGAGTGTGGCGAGTACATATCTGTACGCATTTTTTGAAGAATCTGTGCGTGCAGGATGAATAGGTAAGCGACAAAAGGGAGCTATAGTACTAACATGATGCGCGGCTAGTCGCACGCCTGTTTCATTAATCTGAACTAGATTTGTTTTCTATACCGGGAATAAAGTCAGTGAGATGAACAACAGGACGAAGGAACATCATTACATGATATGCGTAAAGAGCACTGGAAACAACAGGATTTTTATGGATGTTTCCCGCACCAACATTTTCAAGAAATGAAGAGGCACTAGTTGAATTGTCAACGTGAGGTGACTCTGTCTTGACGAGGGGAATGCCGTGCGCCATATTATCAGTTTACACGAAAAACAGGTTCATAGAATCAGTTATATGTAGAGCACGCGCAAACACCGAGAAAAGGGGCAATTCTAAGCAGTTGAATCTGGTGGCGCTGAGTGGCACTTTATGGACACCGAATTTTTTCGGCCTTGGAGTTGACAGGAAGATAATATGATCGAAAGACGAGCAAGGCAGAAAATGCAGTCCGATTCGGCTGGTAAACGCATGTTGTTTTGACATCGAAGCCGGCTGATGGACCAATGTCACAACGAATTGAAAATTAGAGACGCCGTGATCGTGACTCCTGCTGTCAATCGCGTGGTCCCAATAAAGTTCCGTGTTTCGCGTTGTTATCATGTGGTCATCTCGTTTGCTTCAAGTTGGAATCCACAGTTGCAGCTCTCCAAGCTTCGTCTGGCAATATGTTGAGGAACTGGAATACATGCATCCTCAGTCACCATTGCTCGGCGCTGACATCGCGATTCGCAACCACTGCCAACCAGAGCTCTCAACATTCAATATTCGGAATTTCTAGCCCTAACGTTCAAAGCCAAAAATTTGTTTGCTATATGGTACAGCGCCTTCCTGTACTCTTACCACAGCGATCCACGAGCTCGCGTACAATGGTCAAGTCCTTCTGATGAACCGTGCACCTGCCGCGGAAACTACAGTTACCAGTTGCTGTCTCACATGTCTTGACCTCGAATCCAGTAGACTGTGAGACATGTGACACTGTTTATGAGCTCCCTTGGAAGTGCCCTCGCGATGCACTTTACATCTCAATCTACTATTTCAGCAACTATACAGCCTATCACTCTGATTCAGTCATGATAATTCTACCCGTCGGGGCGCTGACCGCGATGGTCCTGTGGCTTCTCAGTGCGGTCACCAGTGCAGTTCTCCTGCACCTCGAAGGCCAGCCACAGACATCCTCTCAGCATGTCCATAGTACCCTCGTAGGAATCTCGCCGCTTAGCGACGCCGGAGACATCAGCTACTACACCAACATTACATTAGGCGATCAACTTTTCAGAGTTCTCATCGACACAGGCAGGCGCGGTTCTACTTGCCGGTTCTGTACCGGACTTTGTTATTGATAAGTCAACTTTTAGTTCCGATCTTTGGGTGGCAGGGGACGTGACTGAGAGTGAGTTCACCGGTTTTGATAGCGGCGTCACGTACGCTGTCGGGGAGATCGAAGGTGTGGAATGTTCACTGGTCGTGTCTACTGAATTCCCTAAGATGCCAGAGCAGGACCCATCAAATCGGCTCGACTAGCTTTTGCGGACTACGTATTACCGCACCAAGCTTTCAGTGCGTGATCATGAAGTCGGCGGTCTACTTCTCTTTTATGACGGCGTCGCAGTTGAAGTCGAACCTGACGAAGACAACCGAAAAGGCGAAGGTTTACTTGGTCTCGGGCCTAACAGCGGATCGAACGTCTGGCTCGAAATGAACTCAAGCGCTGGATACGCTGTCTCCGACAATATTTTCCTCCAGAATTCATCAACACCCAAGTTTATAACAGTCTTATTAGGTCGTGCGGATGGTGCGTTCTGTCTACCTCACCTGTACAGCCATATACAATCGGTATGGGTAGATACGTCCGACCCTTTCACCTTCCAAGGAGACATGACCATCGGATCGCTGCTCGATAACTACACGGAGATCTTGACACAGCCTAAGCTTGCGGTCACCGCCGTGCCTGAATACGACACCTGGAACCAGCATTTTCAAATTCACTTAGACGACGACGGTATTGTGGGTCCCGACGGAGAAGTGATATCCATGAAGTCGTCCGTTCAATCAGAGAAGGACAAGAAGAAACTGACAGCTGTCATCGACACCGGATTTTCGCTCTCCCAAATCTCGACCTCGGCTGCGAGCGCAATATACTCGCGATTTTCAGGAGCTGAAATGGTCAATATCCAGGGCCTAGGGCAGGTGTGGATCGTACCTTGCGCTCAGGAAGTCAACATCACGTTCAAGTTCGCGGGTCAGAGCTTTCCTGTACACCCGCTCGACACAACGTTGTAAGTCCGTCATTATCTAGTACATGCGCCTTCTTGTTCATGGGCGTGCGGTCCAGGGACGCGCGGCTCATTGGAATCGATGCATTGCAAAATTCAGAAGGGACTCCATGTTGTATCGGTCTAGTAAGGGGTGACTTTTTTCTGTTTGAAAAATCTTCTGAGAACAACGCAGTTTCAGCCTATTTCCTTTGACGTTGGCACGCATCCGCAATTTGACATGGTGCTTGGCATGTCATTTCGTACGCACCTACCTTTGAAATTGTAGGAATATACTAATCCTCGTCAGTGAGGAATGTGTATACCCTCATCTACTACGGAGACTTCGTAGCAGGGGGTGCATCAAAGGACCAACCTTACATACAGTTTCTATCGACAACTGATCATGCAAAAGGTGGGTGCCGGAGAATTGGAAGACTCGCCCATTGCATTCATCGTCATCTTCTGTAGCTCATTCTGAGTTCGTCCGGACTCGACTAGGCGGCATCGATACGACGAGCAGCACCACACTTTCCGCCCTGGTATCCACCAATCATTCAGATCCAAAAATAATTGTTATTGCCGTTGTGTGTGGTGCGCTAGGTATTGTGCTGGCCATCGCGGCATTTGTCATGATACGGATTGCAAGACGACGCAAAACGAGGTACAATACGCTGGATGTTTCCGCTCCTGGAGGACACCTCATGCCCTCTGAATCTGTCCCGAACGTCCCTAGCCATACCTCGAACATGTCGGGAGACACTGTGGTCACAGCCGACGCGCCGCCTATGCTACACGTGAATTTACCGACTACTCCGTTCATGATGTCGCAGACTACGTGGTCGCCGCAAGACACTGTGCCAACCTCACGATCTTTCACGCTTTCGTTGGCGAAGCAAGAGTCATGTCCATTGGCAGCTCATAAACAACAATGATGGATTTTTCCCTATGAATCTAATGACCACGACTATGCACACGCTTTTATCTAGAACTATTTACGCTCCTTAATATTACTCCATACTATCGCTCCTTGGCGGCCATTCCTTTCCATGACTTTTACGATGGACCATTCTTGTGTGGTGTAAGCATCGCGGATATTGTACGTGTAATGCCAAAATTTCTGGTTAATATGTACAGATGTATTGTATTCAGACTAGCGCTGACACTTCTTGTGCCTGCCGTCTGAGAGCATCGACGATCTCTCGCGCCGTCTCGAAATCATCGTCATTACCTGACCATGCCCGGGGATCTGCGATCATATGCACCGATTTGGCCATATTCTTGGCTCGGGACACATATCCCTTAGCCGTACTGCTCATACAATGTATCATGAACTCCACGTCGCGTGCTGTGCGCGCAAGCACCGCCGTCCGCTCGTCTTCCTCATGAGGAGCACTCTTCAGCCTGTGCCAAGGGCCGTCCTCGCGTGCGCATGCCGCATGCAGGGCTCTTCGAATGGACTCGAAGGTACCTTGTCGTAAGTTTAACTAGATAACTTCTTCGGTTGCTAGGTTCTTGGATAGTGACCTATGAGAACTCACGTCAACTTTGGTGGAGAATGGCACTTCGAGTTCGATGTCAACAGGCGGAAGATCTGCCTCGTGCTCGTAGTCGTTCGTCCCGTCATCATTCAGGTCTGAATCATCGACTGCTGATAATGGAGTGACCGTCAGATGGCTTCATAACCCCGAGGACAGCGCACCTAATCCAGGTTCAGCAGAGTCTTCCCAAGCTGGTTCATTGTCATAAGGCTGGTCATGGTTGCTGCTTTTTCTGGGAGAAACTTTCGCTCGCGAGTGGGATAACGTCCTCGTCGAGCGGTCATCACGTGAACCATAAACGGCGTCATCGTCCCTGTCTTGCGCAACACTTTGTGTCCTCGTGAGTGGGGTCTTGAAAGGTTTCTTGAGCACATCCGCCGACCGAAATGGCTTCGTAACTACATTGGATGCACTAGTTACTACGATCCTCATCACTGGAAGGCGTACACACCGAGTGCAGGAACATATTCCACCCGAGGCTTCTTCGCGACACTGGACGAACCTGTACTCGAACGCTTCAGGTTGCTTGAGGCAGTGGTATGTTGGTCGCGACCCGAAGTGGGAGGATCGCCGCTTCCGCTTGTAGTTCGAGAAACTGGTTGCTGTTTGGCCTGGGGCTTCAACTCCGGCAAGTACGTGCGCGGGGTCAGACACGTTCTGCGCTGAGCCGTGCGTTCCGGGTACTTGCATACCTTATAAGGACAAGATAGGAGGTGAAGAAGAAAAGACACAGAAACTTCGACTCACGTCGCACATTCTATTGCAATACCGCTCGTCTTTGTCGTCTTTGATCTCTTCACCAAAATACCGACATATTGCCTAGAAGACTCGTACGTCAGGCAGGGAAAGCAGACCCCGAAGACAAGCCTACCACATGCCGACAAATTGAAGTGCCTTCAATATAGGCTATCAACTATACGAGCATGAACCAGGATAAGCGTATGAATTCATGACAACGTTACGAAAGACGGCAACTTGCCGAGGCAAAGCTGTCCAGCGAACGTGGGCTAGGTTGTGGCCCATTATTCAGGAGTGCCAGCTCAGCGCGATGACCGTGCGACAAATCGACCCACTTCTTCGCCCTTTGAGCATCTTCACGAGCTGGAAGCGACCATAAGACTTTGCACGAGCCTTAGTAAGGGCAGAATTTTACAATAGTAAAGGAGACACCGCGCAGGCTGCTATTTGTCAGCTTACGTTGGCTTAACATTAAGCAAGACTTACATTACCATCCCTGCCCGCGCGACCTAGGACATGTGAATATCAGGCATCAAGTCAACAGGGAGAACAGACCTGTTTCCTGGTAGTAGCCTTGAGAACGAATGTGATACGATTTCAGCTTGGAGCCATTTTATTTGATGTCGAACATACCCTCCAAGCTTTTGGGTAGATCGAAATGAATGACATATCTGTGGATCCTAAGTCGACCCCACCCTACAGAATTGAAGCTAACGTTGACATACTGTACATTCCCCTTGTCGATCCCTAAACCAAAAGCGATCGTCGCTACGACCTATCACCCGTTTTAACCTAGGAACATCGGAACTAGGCAACATGCAGAAGACTTACGATGTCTACACCGTCACCGTATGTCCACTGCTGTAACGTCTGGTTGAGTTTCGCTGCTCTAGAAGGCATCATCAGATAGCCACATAGAACTTGAAAATACCTTACTTGATTCCCCTGTGATACGGCCTTGCTCTGAGACCCTTTCCACGTAGATATTGTACCAGATCGTCACATGTCGCACGATGCCGACAGTATACGACACCAGAACACGGCCGCCCGCACCGTCGATTGAAAGCGTTGATGTACGCACACACATCTTCCATCTGGGCGCATACATCCGGTGCCGCGGTATAGTGGATCTCGTAGTACAAATTTGCACGGTTGAAGGGATGCGTGGCTATATATAAGTGCTCGCGCGACAGTTTCAATGAGCGGATTATGTCTTGCTGCACGCTACAAGTTTGAAACAAAACACATGTAAGGCGCGAACAAGGGAAAATGGCACAGCAGTTACATTGGAGTGGCGGTAGCCGTTAAAGCCATGATGGGGACATCCGGAAAACGGTCACGGAACATACCTAGACGACTGTACTCTTTGCGGAAATCATGCCCCCATTCCTGCACAGATTGATTAGAATTCAGAATAGGCATCACATATCAGGCCTGACGGACAGATATGCAATGGGCCTTCGCATTGTAACTTGAGTAACTTGTTCATTCATAGCAAGTACCATGACGGAGGCTCACCTCGTCAACAACTAGACGGTTCAAGGTGTTGTGCTTGTACATTTTCTCTAGCTGCCTAAGGAACCCGGCTGAACAGAAGCGTTCAGGAGTCACTGCTTCGTAGAGGTTAGTTAGTCCACTCACATTCCACATTGGATAGACTGACAGTAAAGTAATCGAGTTTCTGGTGACCGAGAAGAGATATCCTGAAGAATCTATACATAGAAAATCAGTTATAACGTTGCAACAAAGTTGCGGAAGATATATGTATTGCCTTCTCTTTGTCAGAGTCCTCTGTTTCAGAAGTGAGCGCTGCGGCCTGGACGTTTTTGGCTAGGAGACCTGCAACTTCTGCACGTCGTCGTCAAATGGACCACATATCAGCAATCAGACAGAGACCGCGTACGATTATTCATCAAGGCTGCACATAATTCATTGTTAATCGACTTCAGATGCTCAAGATTTGCGTTTCAACTAACAGAGCAATGGGGAGATGACAAGGGTGATGCCAGTCTATCAAATGTAAGCCTTGATCAGAGGACGCGATCAATAAAGGGGGCCCACCTGCACTACGACTGCCGGTACCTGGAAACATATACTTTTCCCAAGGCCAGTCGGAGCCAAGACGAAGACATCTGCACCACTCAGCGCTGCTTCTGTGATCTGCTCTTGTTTTCCTCGAAAGTATTCGTGACCGAAGACTAAGAAACGCGTGAGAAAGAACTGAACAGTGAATACGAGCCATCTACCTTCATTGAGCACTCTGCAAGACGCGTAACCACCATACATTTAGTTGAGAATTCAACAAGTTAACGACGACTGCCATGACAATGATTTAGGTTTCGACAGACTTTGAACATGTGGCACGCGTCGAATCCATGCAATCAAAGAGTTTTAAAGAATGTAAGCAGAAAGCGAATACAAAGCAGGGAAAAACACAGCTTCACGATATCGATCAAAGCCAGGGTCAGAACCAACGTACGGTTTGACCGCGGCCCCGAATCGTGATCGCGTCGCATATCGTCACGCGTGACCGCGATATCGATGCATTTTGATCGCCGAACACCGCCCATCATTATTTTCCTGTTTTGAATTCGCGGTCTTTCGATCATCTAACGCGGTCACTTGCATTGTTCACAAACTTCGTTGCGTCGACGACTGATTTCATTCAACGTGTGACGTCGCAAAGAATACGTTTCGCGCATGCTAAGTCGTATGGTTGAAGCACTGAAACAACCTCTCCGGATCGCCGTGGTCCAATTCAGCCCCAAAGTCAGCCTTAGCCCCTAGGCTATCGGCGAAGGGTGTCCTGATTCCGCTCATTCCAGATTGGACATGTCGACGCAAATATTGCAAGAGCTAGGATTTTGTGTCAGAAGTGCGCGTTGCCTGCATGGGCTACACACATTGACAGGCTGAGCACGGATGGCTAGGATTGAGCCTCATTCTGTGGACGTCTTGTGCTTCCCTGAGATGATATTCACAGGTGCGTGAAAGAGAACTAGAATCGTACTTCAATTATTGGCATAATCGGGATGACAGGCTACGTGTTTGAGAATGCATCGCAAATTTCGCCATATCTTGAAGCACCCAAGACGGGGCCGACGTCTCGCTTCTGCAGCGAGGTTGCAAAGCGTCTGCGTTGCTACGTATTTGCTGGATATCCAGAGAAACTGGAGCGGTCAGAAAAGACCAATGACGAAAATATCATAGGCGCAAACAGTGCGTGTATCATCGGACCGGGCGGGGAATGGGTGGGAGGTTATAGGAAGACAAATCTTTTCGAGACTGACAAGACGTGGGTGAAACCAGGTTAGCGTCTATTCTAATTCCGCCTTCTCTTCAGTTACCCTACACGTGACTAACAGGAACTGGCTTCGCATCCTTTGTACTGCCAGACCCGTTGCGACGTGTCAGCCTCGGTATCTGCATGGACCTCAATGCGCAACCTCCACACGACTGGACACTAAAGGATGGTCCATATGAACTGGCAGACCACTGCCTTGAGTATGACTCAGATATATTGATTCTCTTGAATGCATGGCTACATTCTGCCGAGCAGTCGCCTGAAGAAGATCATACCAGTGACTGGCGTACGCTAAACTTCTGGGCAGCACGGCTGCGGCCGTTATGGGGAAACATGCGTGACGACTTGTACGAAGCCGAGCTGGACCCGGGCTCGTCGGCTGGTGATGGAAATGCGAAACAAGACAAAGAGACCGTTGTAGTAGTCTGCAACAGGTGTGGAGAGGAAAATGGTAAACTGATAGGGTTTTCTGTCTTCACGATTTTGACTTGTCTATTCCTAGGTAAAAGGTTTGCTGGTTCTTCGGCCTTATTTTCCATGAGATGTGGATCTGGTCGGCCGCATTTACTTGATTTCATGGATGACGACGAGGAGGGCGTCCGGATATGGCAGCTTTCGGTATAGGCGTCTCAAGTTATCGGTACTTTCTCCTGTCTTCGAATTTCGTAGAACATCATTTCATTGCATATTTTCATTGATCAACTCGTACACAGGATTTATGTATGGAACTCAACAAAATCACTTTATAAATTTCTGTCTACTCAGAATATCTGGACAGTGGTTTTCGAAAGAGGCACAAATTATGTAAAGTATAGTATTGATTGAACTGTCAAGAACATGGGAGGTGTTTGAATATGGAAACTAATACCTAATCAGGGTGTTCATATCAAAAATGAACGTAGTATGTACGCCGGATTGGTCCGATCAACATGCAAAAGTAAATATTTTATTGAAACGGATAGCAGGCTCGTCTCATGCTGTAAAAATTCGTGGATATGTAAAATACAATTTCCACGCATTCTGATGTTTTTCTTGATTTTGTGTGCATCACATACTGCGATTTTGAAGGAGATCCCATAACTTACCAATAAGGAGCGAAGCGATCACATGCTGATGCCAGACCAATTTAGGGTCGTTGGTCTTGCGCAAAAGTTCACCTTTTCGACTGTCGAGTCCATCTGAGCTTGCTTTCGAATCCAAGCTGGGACCTTTTTGTATTTCCCCTTGAAGTATTCTTCTGCTTGAAAGGTCGACATCTACGGTTTGGAATGGGTGTGGAATGACAGCGCTGAGTCATGGTGTCTATAGCTATGGGGATACCTGCCTTGGCTTGTCACAGCGCCACTCCCTGGACTTGCGGCCAATAGCCTGAGGCTGCATAAACTCAGCAGACGTGTAGTTCGTCAAGCTTGGCTTCAACATCTTATTTCAACGACTGTACACGGTGCACGGGGTGCGTCAGCAACTTGTTTGAGGACTCCGACTCCGGACACTCCGGACACATGCGGTGTTTCCAGCCCATCAGGCAGCAAGGTTACGGCAAAGCTGTGCTATTTCACATTAGAGCCTTACTTTGATTAGCACAATCCTGAAATAGACGGGGACGAGTAGAGCGACGGGGGGGCAGGCGAACCCAGCATTCCTGACAATATGACCAAGCCTGCACTTCCTCCCCGCCGCCCCGTTCCCCCCATTCCTACTCAATCCGAGGATCCTCGCAAAGGCACAAGATCGAGCGCTGGAGTCACTGGGCTTATTGCAAGCTTGAATCTAGGAAAGTCGCATCCAGACCAGGCAGGAACCGCTCGTACACTTCCCATTGCACCGGTCCAAAACTCGTCGATAACGAATCCCATGCCTCATCGAGCCTCTGACGAGCTCAAGTCGTCTGTTCTATCTGTCCCCAGACACGAACACTTGCGGCTGGTCAGTCGGCCTGTTCCCCCTCCTCTCGCACGTCCAGCTAGTAAGACTGAGTCTGGCCGTCCGCCTCCACTACCTGGGAATAAACCTGTTGCTAAACGAGACGTTTCTCCAAGGCCGTCGTCGAAAGCCACACCAGAAGCATATTACCCATCGCCTCCTCTGTCCGTTACCACTGGCTTCTGTTTGAAATGCCGCAATTTTGAGCATGTCGATGCTCATGCCACCCGTTTCCCGCGCGACACGGTTACGTCCTTGCCAGCGTTGGCCGCTCACCTGACTAAGCCGTTTGTGTCCGCCACTGATAAGGCGCGTTGCATCTTCACGTGGCTGCACCATAACGTTGTATACGATGTCGAAGGATTTTTCTCTGGCCATACGGGGCCGCAGTCTCCAGATAATGTATTGCGGTCAGGAAGAGGTATGTATCTATCAGTGCATTGTGTCATGCATGGCTTCATTTCTTTTTTTTTGCCAGCCGTTTGCGAAGGTTTCGCGGGCCTGTTTGGTGAGCTCGCACAACTGGCAGGACTTCACTGCCGGAAGGTGTCGGGTCATGGGAAGGGCCATGGCTATGCACCATTAGCGCCTGGCGCACCGCTTCCAGAGCTACGGGCGAGTGTCAACCATGCCTGGAACATAATCTGGTTGGACGACATGCCCAACACCGGCGGGCAATGGCACCTCATCGACGCATGCTGGGGTGCTGGGGCGCTCGAGGGCTCGCACTACAATCACCGTTTTGATCCGACGTGGTTCACGTCGACGGGGGAGGAGTTTGGCAAGCGGCATTTCCCCATCGATGGACAGACGTTTTGCCCTGCAGAGGATCTGCAGCTCGTGGCGGCACCTCGTACATGGGAGCAGTACATGCGCGCAGATCCTGGTCCGACTTTGTTCAAGGACTTCCACCAGTTGGACTTGGCGGAGTCCACCGTCGAGCCTTCCACTCACGATATCAATGTGAGGCACAGTAAAGGCGGCGCGTGGACGACGTTCCGCGTACGGAAGCTATGTGAGCATATGTCCACGAACGAACGGGATAACTATGTCTTTGTGGTGGCTATTGGGCATGAGCGAACACCGCTTGAGTTGGACGAGTACGGTGCGTGGAGCGCAGTGGTCTGGGTTCCGATTCCAAGCGGAGGTGGTGAGCGGGAAGTATCACTGTACAGCGTGACCCACATAGATGGTCGGGACGCGTTTGGGACGAGTCTTGCTGCGTACAAGCTCGCCGACGGTAGAAAATCGATGAAATTTGGAGGATTAGCACGTTGGAACGTGTGTTAATGCTGACGCGTTTTTACGTCTTTGTTACCCTGTTTACTAAATTAGGAAGTTGAAGTACCTTGCATTCTTTCTTTCAGGATTCCAGAGTATTTTTTATTTATTCTTGAAAGGCTGGCTATATACCCTGAATTGTTGTAGAGATTTCTTGGTGAATTATAAAAGTGGGAAAGATAGTAATTGCAGTCAGATGTGATGACCGTGGATGGTTGACCATAATAGGCAACGTACTCAAGCCATGTTTGCCTTCGTTCGTCCACTTCTTGTCTTCCAAATTCCAGGTGTATTTCGACTATGCAGGTTTGACAATTTGCTTCGCTCTCTTTTTATTTGCACTCTTTTGACAATCTTCTTTTGCAGGACACCGTGAAGTGAGCTTCTCTGGATACCGTCGATGCACGAGGCTCCGAGTCTGACATGAATTGTTGAGTAGCCAGACGGTCGATCCGTCACTCGTGAGTGGTTCTGGTTCGTCCACGCGACGAAGTACCCGCAAAGCAGCGCTTCGCGACAATGATGGCCCGCCTGCGAAGCGGACGCGCGGCGCGGCGCCGACTGCAACCACCATTGACCCTGCACTAGTATCTAGCAGCAGTGTAGACCAGTCGTCCGCATCAATAGAGGCGTCGCAACCGTCCTCGACACCGTCGCTTCCTTCCATAGCGTCGGTATCTTCCTCTTCCGCCAACTTAACGTCTGCAAGCTCGAGTACAAGCACCAACGAACCACCGGTGAAGAAACCGTTTAATCCGTACACCTTGTTCTATCCGACCCCGAATTCTGCTGCATCTTTTCCGCCTGGCTTCAACCCTTACTACGCGTATATGCCGATGTATCAATCTATGCAGCCTTTCTATGCATTTCCTTTTCCCACCATGCCACCGGTCCCAGCGCCGGCACCCGTACACAAACCTTCAAATCACCCTGCGTCTCAGCCGGTAGCCAGCAGCAGTTCTGGTACTCCCTCAGCAGCACCGAAGTCTAAACAAAGGTCGGACAAACCACGACGGTTAAAAGCGCACGCGGTGACCACGAAGCAGCATTCCATACCATTGGTGCCACGGGATGAGCACCATAGACCTCTGCTTCCACTCAATGTCGGTATCATGACGGTAATTAGTTTGGGTGAAGTATGTTTGCGTGAGCATTTCCACACCGAACGGTACATTTTTCCCGTTGGATATGAAGTGACAAGGTGAGCGTTGCCGCGCTACTGACGGCACGTCCACGTTTATTAACGCGCGCTAGGCGTTACTTGTCTACTGTGGATCCAGATGCAGAGGTAGTATACCACTGCACAATCTTGGATGGTGGGGATGGGCCCAAATTTCAAATTATACCTTCGGACGCCAGCAAGGTTCCCATCATCGCGAGCACAGCGACGGGCGCGTGGAGCGGTGTTGTGAAGCAAGCAAATGCCATTCGAAATCGGTAGGCGTGTTTCATTTATTCAATTTCTCATTTTTGACCATTCATAGACAGCACTCCAACTCAGTATCGGGCCCTGACTTCTTTGGACTGGGGCAGAACACTATCAAACACCTTTTACAGGAGCTACCGAATGCCAACAAGCTACGCGACTACGTATGGCAGCACTATATCGAAGGCGGGTAAGCCGTTCTATGATTAGTGATAAATGCTGTTGTTTGATTAGTTATCCAAGCGATCGTCCACTCGGTGGGCGTCATGCCGCAGTCATTCCTGCCCTTCCCGAGGAATACGACTCAACGATGCCTGTTGGGGCGTTCTACCCGCATAAAACCGATGGCTCTTCAAAAGGATCTTACTATCCTCCGCACGTAACAGATGATCAGCCCTTGAATGGCGCAAAGTTGAATCACCCACAAGGCAACTCTGGAACACCAGGCCCCTTGCAAGAGACTTCATCGCGTCTGCTGGCCATGAGTCCTGTCCAGCATAGTGCTGCGCAAGCTGCAGTGCCTGACATGCTTTCACCTCCATCCAACCCTGGGCAGCCACATAGTACTCATATTGTAGAGAATGTGGAACGTCACGATGAGAACGAGACGATTTCGGGTATTATGGACCAACAGTCGGACATGGAGCCCCAGTTGGACGATATACTGACGGAGACAGGACTAGGCGAGAACGCATCGCGTATTTTGGTCATGTAATTGCACAGTTTACTAACGCGACGCAACAGGAACTGACCACTTTGATGCATCTCCCGGTCCCTCATCCTCGCCGTTCGTTGTGCAGCATCCAATCCAGTCCTATTCGTCAGGGCAGCCGTTTACGTCCGAGCGCTCGTCACACGGATATTCGTCCTCCCCGTCGTCGTCGTATTCTTCCGTCGCATCGCCATCGTACCCTGCCTTCGGACAGTCCGGCGCGCGTCATACGTTTGTGACGATCATGGACTCTGCCTTTAGCCGCAGCGGCTCGCAGGAACGGCAGCAACAACAAGGGTCGCAGGGCATTGCGCCTTCAGCGACATCGAGCTCGCTGGGTCCCGTGCACGACCCGCCAGGTGCGTCGTTCGCGAGCTTGCCCCCTAGCCCGTCGTCCAGCCTGCACTCGAGCCCGTCACCCTGTCTGCCTCTACGGGACTCAAACCCACCGCCCGACGATGATAGCCCTGGAAGTGGTACAGAGGCAGTTGCGAGTGTGCCATAATCTAACCGAAGGGGTGCTTTTGTACGTACAATATCATTCGTGTTTTGGACATTTCTCATTGCAATGGGGACGTGTTTTTTTTGGGAGGAAATCTGTTAGCAAATCTCAATCCAAACTGCTTTCATCGTTGTGGTTCTTCCTGCTGTCTCTTCTCTTCTCTTCCCTGTCGGTCTTTCTTGCTGGCTTCCAGTTTCGGATCCTCCCCGTGCACTTTTAACCCGCTACTTTCTGCCAGGAGTTGATCATTCATTCATTCTTGATCCATCTTACCATGAGTACGTCTTCGAGGGCATCTACCCGCTATTATGAGGACGGCGCCGTCTTGGCGGCAACTCTACCGCCTGGTAATGCGGGAACCACACTATCCTTCGTTTGGGAGGACGCATGTCCCATGCTGACCTACGACGAATCTTGGGGTTCGCGTTTTCGCCGACCAGGGTTTCCAAAGTCTCTCAGGGACTTTGGCGTCCCTCAGCCGGTGAGATCGCGCAGAAGGGATGCTAGATTGATCGCGCGTACGAGTGGTTTCTTGTGAATGTACGCTGCCTTTGTGGGGACTCCTGCCTATGCGAGATCTATGCAGGCTTCAGGGGTAGTATGTAAGGCAAACATTTTGTGCAGCATGATTTTTTTTTCTTCTTTTAACACGGGCAATCTTAAATGGAATTATATGCAGTGTTTGGGCAATTGTGGATTTCTCTGAGTATATATGTGCAGGGGGGAGGTCTTTTTATATTCTTCGTAAGAATAAGAGTAAAAGACAAACAAGTGTTTCTCGCTTTGCTTGAGTAGCTAGCGGGATGCACTAGTAAGTATTGCACATTGTGCGCGCATGTTCAAAAATTTGCAGGTAACGTTGCGCTAGATAGATATTCTTCGTTCCTACTGCACACACCTTGTTGCCCCAATGCCGAGTAATTTTTTTTTTGTCTCAAATTCGACAACATGAATATGCGAGTAAGTGCGATATACGGCCTCGCACCTACCTACCCTCAATTGAGAAGTTCCCGACCGCAACCCCAGAACGCTATACATCCAATCGAAGAATGTGCGCCGAACAGCTGTCAACATGCAAATGTACCTGGCATGCGCACGGGTCTTATGAATGCAATAAGACAGAAATAAGAACATGATCATAAATTCGTACAGATTCAACGAGCCGAGGGGATGTAAAAACAGCGTAAGTAAATGGCAACAACAGCGAACACATGGAAACGAGTCCAACTGCCGAGAAAAAAGAAACTGCAAAATCGTCTTGCATAAACCCTATGAAGCCACCGACAACATGGCAACACTGAACCGCGAAACGAAAGCAAATGCTGGACTACGAGACGGGTGCCTTCACGCACACTCGACGGTGCTCCGGCCAGTCCAGGCGCTGGTGATCCACCGAACAATATCGAACGAGCTTGCATTTGCTGCACGTCTGACCAGCGCTGTGACGCATGGACGGCTGCTCCTCGACACTCGCCTCGGAGCCCTCGCTGCCGCTGTTGCCAGACGTCGACGGCAGTGTCTCTTCAACGAAACACACATCACAGTCAATCCAATTGCACATGAGACGTGCTTTGACGCGCCGACCCAGCCGCCCGCCGCGCTTCACCTCGAGCACGGCGGCGGTCTCGAGACCGCGTCGCGGAAAACGAATCATCTCACAGTCTTCAGTGCAGCAGGGATTCGGACACCCCGTCGGATAGTCGTAGAAAATATCCTCGTCAGGGACGAAGAGGTTATGCGTGAAGAAGATCTGAAGGAACGAATGTCAGTGTAAGCGACATATAACGACGAAGGGAGGGAAGAGACAGTATATAAATGAACATTGTCATGAGGAAAGTTACACAGACAAAAACATCATACCTGAGAGTAGGAAGTCATATGCCGAGAAAAGAGAACAATAAACCGTGGATGTTTCTCATACAATATTGCACGAAGTGTGAGATCGATTTGGGGGAAACAAGGGGTGCGCCTTTGGCGCAAGAGGGTGTGGGACAGCCGTATATCTGAAAAACCAGTCAAAACACAGCCTAGACAAACGAGAAGACAAGGCATTCACGTTCTGCCTGTACTTGCTGTTCTATACTTGGCTTACAATGCCTACCAAACGAATGACGGCAGACCAACTTAAAATACTCGGTCACATCGTCCATTTCCTGCCGCTTGAGATCGGTCACGACGATATAGATGTCGTCGCAGCCCACATCGTGCATGCCTCTGAGAATCATAAGCTCCGGGAGCTAAGAAACGCGCGTAGTGAGGTGAGTATGCAGCCCCAGAGCGGCCGAGAGCATGTGACAACGCGAACGAAAAACGCGCACCATGGTAAAGACTACAGACATCGTCGTGCGCTTGCGCTCGTTCACCGAACAATGACAATAGACGTGCGTCTTCCACGTCCTGTCGAGGGGGATGAGGCGGCCGGTGTCGACGGTGCGGCAGAAGATATTTTCGGGCATGAAGTCTCCCTTGGTCCACAAAAGCATCTGCTTTTTGTGGGCGATGGCGTGCTTTCGCTCGCGGACATCAAGAAACCATTCGTGGTAGGCGTCATGTGCGTTGCCACGGTGCTCGAGCCATTTGTCGATGAGCATATCGGTAGAATCATGGTCCAGCGTCGTTTCCACGAGCTCGGACATGGCCAGCGTTGTCGGCCGCAGCGGGGAGTAATACGGTACACGCTTAGGCATCGTGTATCCACCGAAGCGTTGTGAAACGGTTGGATAGTTTTAATGGTCAAAAGGCAAGATGTGGCGAGGACAGTCAAATAAGTACTAATCCTAAATCTGATCAGTGTTCTGGTTTGATCGGCGTCGCATCGATTGGCTTGCCTATCATGAATGAGTCATTCAGTCTGCCATCCGTCGATGTATATGTGCCGTATCCATGCAGTAAAAGGTAATAATAATCACCATAGGAATGTGGATGGAAAACAAATGCAATTATGTACGCAGAGCAGGGAAACTGGAACATCAAGATGCAGATGACCATTGAAAAGTACAGACGAATGCACGAAGCAATCAAAAGTAAAATCCATGAACAACGCTCTTTTCTAGATAAAAAACATATTGTGTAAAACCAGAATCTAAATCCAGGCATAGATCTACATGGAATTAAGCTCGTCATCATTTGGTTGTGATATAGTCTCCTGTATTCAAACGTTAACCCCACCCCAGCCCACCATCTCTCTTAATAGAAGTTGGAATGAACCTGATTACGTCGGTAGTCGGATATCAATTAGTCGGCTCTCAGACTGCGCGGCCCGCTCGGGACCATGGCCCACAAAGCCGTCTGCAAGCCCATCATAGCGACCAGACTGTATACACCATACATAGGTTAAGTTGCACGATCACAAATCACGTCGCGCGAGAACCAAGATTCAGCTGACCAAAAACAATGAGTGAGAAAAACAGAGACTTACAATGGCTGGAGACTCTTCACGCTCGTATTTTGTGCAAGCACGCCTGTGATAAAAGGAAGTACTGCACTACCAGCTTGCCCGAACCCGGCTATCCAGCCGATGCTGCCTGTGCTTTGTTTGGTGAGAAGGAAAGAGAAACGAAGAAAACAAAAAACCGTTGTAGCTAACGGAGGCAGAAAGACCGACACGCACCTGTGAGAAGCCACTTTGGCAAGATGCGACTAGAGTGGTTCATGACAATGGGGTACACGGGTCCGAGAAGCAGACCGACAAACGCAACAGCGATGGCGTCGCCATAGAGGGATGGAACGAACCATATCACAAGCTCCAGTCTATATGAACGCAGTAAGACAGTGGGAAAAATAATAATGAAGGACAAAAGCTACTCACCCAATAGCTGACAGACTATACATGAAGAGCGCCCTGCGCTCTCCGACCTAGACAGACAGTATTATGAACTGAAAGATCCCGTCTGTAACGCTGATCGCACAAATGCCCCACCGTTTTGTTCACCCACAGAAGTGCGACGCGCCCCAGCATTAGTCCTATCATTGAGTGTCAGATTTGAGAAGTTAAAAACAATGTCGGACGTACCACCGAAGAAGCCGGATGAAATGTATCCAGACGATGCGCCGCCGCCACGGACTTTGATGATGAATGTGACAATCCAACCTGCCTTTTGGATTAAAATGCATCACAAATGCTATACGGCGGTGTTTTACTCGCCTCCAATGGTAACTTCGACGCCCACCTGAGACCGAAAAGTCATATGTATGCACAGTCTAGTCTGGAAACAGCTGCAGACATACATAAACGAGAATGAAAAATGCAAGCAAATGGACAGTCTTCAGCCGTAATATGTGCGACAATTTTGCGGCCTCTTCTGTCGTTTGGTGTCCTTCGTCAACCTGGCCGATAGCGGCGAGACATTCTGTGAGATATTGATTTGAAGCGTAATGTGGGAAGATGCGGTGCAAACATACGATCGTGAGTACGGAATCTGAAGACACATGCAAATAGCAATGCGCCGAATGTAGCAATACTCATTGATATAAGATAGTGAAAAGACCAGTGCTTCAACTGAGAGAATTGTGTGGCTGCGAGCGGTGAGATGAGAGCCCCTGCACCTGAACG
The DNA here is from genome assembly GCA_000934395.1 of Fistulina hepatica ATCC 64428. Taxonomy (NCBI): domain Eukaryota; kingdom Fungi; phylum Basidiomycota; class Agaricomycetes; order Agaricales; family Fistulinaceae; genus Fistulina; species Fistulina hepatica. The sequence goes on along the minus strand of KN882024.1, from coordinate 2,783 downwards.
AGAATGATCGGCACTGGGTTAGACATATAACGTGGAAAACACGAACCGTATGTAGCATGTAAAATTCCCATCTTCGTCTCCGGATTTCTCTTCAAGCTGGCAACGTATCCATTTGCTTGTGCGTCCTGGAAAAATCAAGATCATTTCTTTGGCCTCTGCGAAGAATTGTATACTTACCTGTAAAGCCATACCTACGCCATTAATACCGTAGGCGGCGCATAAGACTGGAAAAGGCGGTGCAGCAGCATCAATCGCGTATGCAATCGCCTGGAGAGCGGAACCTAGACGGGATTCCAACCATGATGATATGAGAGTATCCTGGTTGTACTTGTAAACAAAGCACTGACCAAGGACTAGAACCTAGGCCAAAAAGCGACATCAACAGTGCTACGCAATTTACTCGAGATTCCGTACCTTCCCAAAACCTAACTTCTCTGTGAGCGGGACGTTAACAATGGCACCTGCGATAAATCCAATGCATGCAGCCACGAAAAGAAGAGAAACAATCGTGTAGTTGACCTAATCCATAGCACATAAGCACAGAAAGTCAGGCATTCAAGTGTCGATTACATGATAAACTTCCTGGATGCGAGGAAGCAAGGGACCAGTGGTGCCGTCGTTCCAGCCGGCAGTAATCATAGTCCAGCAAGATGCAACAAAATGGATACGTGAAAGTAACAGATTAGATCTCTCTATCTCAGAGCCGTTTGGAGGCTGTGAAGACACGGAGATCTGATCCTGAACATCGATTGAGTTCTTTGCCTGGACCTGCTGCTGTGATAAGTTCGTGTGTTTGGTCAGGGCAGGTTCCATTTCAATCTCCGTGGAATTAGAAGTGGACATAATGTGTATTTGCACGCATGAGAATCAGGCAGTACAGAACAACTTTACTGAACTTCACGATATGAGTGTGTCATGGACTGATGATCGACAGTGATCGACAACGGACATGCTCATCGCGGGATCGCATGCGTGATCGCCGTTTACGAAGTCTGACGGAAGAAAACTCTCAGCACCTGGACTCGAAGTCCCGGACTTCCTCTCCCTTGCTTCTCGCTACCCGTGCAACCTTGCTATTTCTTGGGGGCTTTTACACGTTTTTTAATCTGATGGGACTATCTATGGACGTCTATTAATATTCCCTGAATATCTTGCTTGATCATACATATCACGACGGGCTCAAACTACAGCTGACCTTTGTTCAAAATCTTATTGATCACATCTTGCCAGGAAGACTCTGCCGATATGTCTCCATGTTGACCGGACATTATTCTAGCAATGATTAATGGACTTCAAATTTCTGGTTGCGTGTCGATGACAAAATATCTCAGATTCAGTCGGTTGGCGTCGTCATGCCCTTTCACCTTCCGGGTGAGTCTTTCACTTTCAAGGGTCTTTTCCCGAGCAGCTGCGAGGCCCGTGGCCTCGCCGTTCTCTGGCAGGATATTAGTCTGGTCAGTCCAATTTCCGACGCAGTTTCCACCTCGCGTTTCAACCTCCCTCGATACCACGAACTTGCGGTCTGAGTTGTATCATTGTTTCCAGTGTCCGTCTCTGATCTCAAACGTGTATAAACTGCCTGAACATTCACTCACTATTCAATGAGGAATTTAAGTTCTACAACTATACCCGCAACACTGGGCATTCGGCATTCCATCTCAGCTAACATTCAATATTTATGTAACTGCGAGTCGCGGCAGCAAGAACTCCAATGAGATGGCTGAATGTCTGGTGTCCCCCTCAAAATCTGGCGCTTCCCCTGGAAATGCACAGTTGTTTGCGCATGAAGCAAGATGAAGGCTACACGCTTACCGGAGGGAATAAAGCAGATACCGACGAACGTGCTCATGAGAACATTTAGAAGTCTTGAATGTGTCACGTCATTCTTGTCCACATAAAGCCCTAGACACGCGACTTTTTCGTGGTTTATTATGCCCTAAACGCCGGGCGCTCGTGGAGCGCAGATGTCGCTTTATCGACGAGTACACGTCCAAAATCGCTTCGAGCCTCCGTTTCGCCTCCGGCCCGGGTTTGATAATGGGCGTAACAAAATGGTATATTCTCGCTTGTACCAGCCCCCTATGAATTCAATGCGCCTGAGGCTCAATACGGTTTTTCACCCCCAAAAATCGCAACAGGTACATATCGAAAAGAAGCTCTGAATTGGGAAAGCGATGACGCTGACACCACTTGGACGGTTCCCATGCAGTTACCTGCAGTTACACGCTCCATGTACAAAAAACTCACAAGGTACTGAAATGGATGGGCTCATTAAAACAGCCGGCGCCGAATACGTCCATGACGCGCGTGCGTGAGCCTGCGTGAGCGCGTTCAGAAATGGGACCCCAGCAAAAAGGCAGTGCGCCTACGCGATTCGATGTCACGCTATTGGTCCACCGCCGCTTGAGGTATGAGGCTATCCAGGGCTATCCGAGCCTGCGAGGCTCGGACGCTGCTGCGGACAAGCACAGTCATGGGCGCGACGTCACAGGACGTCATATCTCCAGGTTTCTGGGGTCATCGATTGCGACGATTGCGACTATCTGATACCATCGCCAACAAGGGATGGAAGGAGGCCTCGCCAGAGGTCTGTCAATACAGTATAAAAAGGCGAGAGTTGCTCAAGAAAATCAAAATCATCTCAATCACTCACCACCAACAAACAAACTCGAACCCCACTACTTTTACAACTTCATCTGAATCATTATGTTCGGTCACAATCATGAGCACGACCACGGTGGACCTGGCGGACCCGGTGGACACCGCGGCGGCCCTGGTGAAGG